>OMPJ01021997.1:48214-78058 GCA_900312935.1 Carapus acus
GGCAGGAAATCTGTGCGGGAAAGACGGGCAGTCAAATTGTCAGGCGTGAGCGCTGAGACGGAACAAAGAGGAACAGCAGAGACATTACAGCGGTGCGGTGGAGTGACAGAAGCGTCGTGCAGGAGCGGGGACCCCAGATGATGGGATAGGGGGAATGGCGCCGCTGTGCGTCGGAAAGTGAGGAGGAAGATGCGGCACAGAATCAGCATCCTTTACTTTCTTGAGATAGGAAAACTGTGAGGCATTAACATCAGAAAAACAAGGGGAAGAATGAGAATGATAGGAGAGAAATGCTAATCTTAGCCAGCGAGCGCATCTTCAAGTGTCGCCTGACACTTTCTAAGTGTCCAGTTTCCACATGGGAGAGAGGGCAGCATCATCTGTCAATGTCAAGTGCTTGGAGGGAACAGAATGGAAGCACACTGCTGCCATCTTGTGGGTGTGACCTTAAACAACAACTCTCTAAGAGGAAGTTGTGGCGATCCATCATTTGGGATATGCTGGTTTAGTCCAGGGTCGGCAACCCGCGGCTCTGGAGCCGCATGCGGCTCTTGAGCGCCGCCCTAGTGGCTCCCTGGAGCATTTTCGAAAATGTGTGACAATGGATAAAAATGGAAAAAAATAAATGTTTTTGTTTGTTTTAATGTGTTTTTTCTGGGAGTAAAAATGTGACACACAGATTCTTAATGTTTTCCAATGCAATAGAAGTATTAAGAATGAGTATTTGACCCATTAATAAAGCTTGTACAAGGCTTTTAAAAAATTTTCAGACAGGTTTGTTTTTTTACTTTTTTGGTCCAATATGGCTCTTTCAACATTTTGGGTTGCCGACCCCTGGTCTAGACAATCAAAGAATTTGCTGTTTAGTGTTTCACAGATTTGTGTTGCTCTGTGGTTTTTCCCCTAACATTTGTCATTTTTTTGTCATTCGTCATACTTATACAGTACAACTTAAGTACTTAAGTTCCAACATCCCCAGATGTTAAATACTGTGTCAGTGCAAGTCTTATGCATTATAGATTGGAGATTCAAAGATTTTGCAGCAATGTGTCTCTAGGAATCATGAATTTGCTCTGTGGTTTTTCCCCAGTTCAACCTATTTTTTATTCAATTTTTCACAGGGATGCTCCTGTATTGATCATATTTTTCTTGGGTCCGTCTTCAACAGATTTTAAATGTTGTGCAGACAATGGCCGTCATAAACATATACCCCTGCCTGTGCAGATAATGATAATGATTATGATAGTAATCATTATTTCAAAGTGTGAGATTTGCTCAAACAGGTCTCAACTGAGTGAGTGTACTATAATGTGCATTACGACAAAGTAAAATTTTGCTTCCTCGTGGCTGATTGTTAGAGAAGGCAGGGTAAGAATAATAAAGGACATTGGTTTTAAGTCTCTCTCACCTCTCTGAGGATGGTGTCGAGCAGGCTTTGGCTCAGAGACAGCAGTCTCTTCAGGACACGTCTGAATTCATCTCGGGGCATCAGGCCTCGCCCGTCGGGGTCTGCTGCTCTGAAGGCCGATTTCACGTGCGCTAGCTTCACTCTCAGTTTCTGCCGCAGAAACTCCATCTCATCCAGCGTAAGACGTCTGTCTGGGATTGAAGCCACTGAGCTGACTGGGGAGGTAAGAGAGGGAAGTCTTTGTCACACTTCCTTTCACATGCACATGTTTTCTGGGGCGTCTATTTGAAAAAAAAAACAATCCCGAGCTAGGCATAAGGTATGCGGGTTGATGTCTATATAAAGTAATGCCAAAGGCATGACAAAGTTTCTTTTGTAAGACGAGTCTTGAAAAGACCCAGGGAATGCTTTTGTGGTGGCTTAACATGATTTTAGTTAATATCAACTGATACAGCTCATAGGTAAGCATTGCCGGCACAACCACATTTGTTACATCGACGCGTCCAAAGATATCATCAGCATAGTAAAATACCACACGCACTAAGATTCCAAAAAACGAAGATGGTTGCTCTTGATTTTGAATACTTGGACAGACATAGCGCATACACATATCTAACCACATGTGCCCTTATACATACAGTATACATCAAATGTCTTTCCCCAAAAATAATCCACCTAGCCGCACTCGCAGTCGTTCGTGTCACATGTCGTCGCCAACTCCTCATGGCAGTGTGGCCAAAAGTAACAACAACAAAAAAATCACGAGTTGTCATGAATTCAATTGTGTTAGCAATCAGAGACCAGGGTCTGGCTCTGATTTGGAGCTTCTCCCTCGTGCTTCTCCCTGTCACACCCCTGTTTCGACCGTCCAATCAGCTGGAACCTTGAGCAATCAGATGGATATTTAGCCTCACCTGTTCCTCAGCTCAAGGGCCAGGTTGTCCTGTGATCTTTCCGTGACTTTCTGTGACACTCTTTATGGCTCTGGTCGTCCTGGTTTCAACCCTGCCTGCCCCTGGTTTTTGATAGTGTGCCTCCTGCCCGTCTGCATTACCTTGCTGTCAAATACCAAGTAACATGACCTCTGCCTGTCTGCTTGCTCACCCTGCTCTCCTGTCCTTTCAGGCTGACCCGCCATCCATCTCGGACTATGTTGTATCGCTGCCCACGGTTTTGTTCCAGTTTTGCTGCCCGATTTAACCCACTCTGATCTGGCGGTTAGCCTAGCCTCCAGGCCTTAGCCCTCAAATACACCTGTTACCACCTGTCAATAAACACTTGTCCAAACAAGAGCTATGTTCATGTGTGTGTGTGCTTCTGGGTTCTCCACTTGGTTTGTGATACAAATGGAACAAAAAACATTTACCCCGGTGGGAAACCAGATCTAGTGGAAAATATCAATGCCACGTCAATGAAGTAAGAAAAAGCCGATTAGAAGTGATGTGTGCCCAACCAAAGAGACATCACTTTGACCTAAATTATAGTTATTTCAGTTAGATTGTAGTTAAATTATAATATTTTTCTACAGGTCAGCTTGGTGGTGACTTGTCTTTTCCTGGAAATAATGACTTGGGGCAATGACAAGGATATATTTGGGTCAGATTCATTCAAACTGAAACATCCCACCGATTAAGGTGTGAGATCTTAGTTTGAAAGGTGGAACAGCTACGGGTGTTGCTGTCGGCTCTGTGTTCCTTGTAAAGACTGTATTCCACATGAAGGCACCATTTAACTCTGCTTCGACTGAGGCGTCACTGCTTTAGATCTACTGTACCCTTTGGATGAGACGTGGAATCGAGACACTTTCACTTGTGTTACTCATGCAACCACAAGAGCACTTTGTGGTGAAAATATAACGCAGAGTACAATAATGCCCATGCTTGTGAATTTGATGATACCCTTTTTATTATTTAGAAGCCAAAAAAGACAAATAAAATGCATAAAGGCATATTCAATTGAATTTTATTTGTATAGCGCTAACTCATAACAGGGGTTCTCTAGGCGTTTTCTAAGATTGAGCTCCTAAACATGAAAACACTCAAACTCTTTGACATTTAAACCATAATATTCATGAAATATATATATATCTTTTTTTGAGTCAAACACAACCCCTTGCTCTCCAAACAGTAATTTAACAACATTGTCTGCTACGCTGTAACATTAATTCACCAAAGTGAGCGAAGGATTACAATGTAGGAAGCTATATTAGCACTTCATCCACTGGTAAGACAATTAAGTACTAAGTTAAGTACTATTTCAAACAAATAGTAACAAACAGTACTATTTGCACAAACAATTATGAAATAGTACTATTTGCACGAAATAGTATTACACTGCTATTTAGTGCACATAGTATTAGTGGACAAAGTAATGACTATTTGACAATCCTTTGGTACAAAGTCAGAGGGTAAAGTGTTGGCAAGTTACATACCTCTGTTTCCTTGGATTTGTGTCAACAAGGATTTTCTCATCAATCTCCTTGAGCTCATGGTGAGATGGCGCTCGTCGGCAATTGTTTGCTTTCCAACACCAGGATTGAGATGCACTACCTTGGCCATGCTGCTGCAAAATGTGCAAGGGTGAAGGGAGGGAGCCGGACAGCGGGGTGATAGATGACACTGGGAGAGAGTGCGGTGGTTGCTAGTTGACACAAGAACATGATCTCAGAACTCTGTGTGTGTATGAAGGAGTGTGTGAGGGTGATCGGCAGGTGACGTTTGTAAGCTGCCAGTGCTGGATTTCACTGTCCAGTCCTGTTTGGTCGACCGCACCTGCTATTGTTCACCTACTATTGTTCACCATCATTTCACAGAGTTAATGTCACTGTAGGTTACCTGAAATGCACTTCAACAATATCTGTTATGACTCCACATTCTATGTTTTGGATTACACAACACTAAACTAAATTCTTCTCCACTTAATCAATGTTCTGTCAAAAGGCAATTAAAAAGTATGTGTGGAATACCCAACAGTACAAAATGGAGAGGCATTTTGCAAGTAAGGGAGCAGAAGTGGTGGAATGACTTGTGAAGACATGACTTTATTAATAAACCATTAAGCAGAGCATGTGAAATACCGAGCAAGACACCGAGGAAACAGTCAGGCATGTATTTAAAAAAAGACTTGTGAAACCAGACATTGCCAAAGCCTTGCCAACGGCTGTAAACAGAATGACGCACGGCAAAGGAAGAGACGGAGAGAACAATGAAAAGAATGAGCGTCCGTAAAAAAAGAAAAAAAGAGCCTGCGTGACAAGGGGCCGCTGCACTTGTCCATATCCGCACTATAAAGATATTCACTGGTGTCCGGGAGAGTGCAGGGATGGTTAGATGGGTGTTTCAAAGCGGCAGGGGGTTGGTTTGCTGAGGAGGGGGACGGAGGAAGGTTGAGGTCAAAGAAAAAGAGGATTTGCACATCTGCTCTGTAGGCTGCGAGGTGTCTTTGAGACTTGGTACGTAGTAGAAGTTCAGATACTGGTGGGGAGAAAACACGACTAATGCTGATCAAGACAAACCCGAAAGCTCAAAACACCCAAAGCGTCCTGCGCACGTACAAATCAGAGCTACTTAATGCAAAGAAAAGTCACAAAGTGCAGACATGTTTTGTTTTGCTGTTTTGTCTCAGATATAACAGTTGAATTATCGTTTTATTTGCAGCACACCTCTCATAAACAAAAAAGTTCATATTATCCACACACTTGACTGTCTGTGAGCACAGACTAATAACAATAAGCGGACATCACGCAAATGAATGGATTCAGTTCCATATCTAGCCGAAGCTTCAGAAACCGCCAACCTGAGAAAAACAATGTGTGGTGTGAGTTAGAAGTGGGTCAAAGTGTGATTGGTGTCTGTGTGAACACATGTTTGAAAAGGTCATGACACTAAATTGAGTACATCTTTTTGATCTTTGATTTGATTTAACTCTGTAATAGTAATTGGCGTTATGTCAAGGTTTAAGACCATGAATTTCACTTTACCATTACATTAGACGTTTTTACTTCATAGAATATGAAATAGATTTGAAGACAAGCATATGACCTATGTTTGGGGCAATGGGTTGGCAAATTTATTCCCATCACTAACAGAAATATGACATACTGTACATGATATGATTTGATTTTGATTGTGATGTTGGTGCTCTATCATCAAATAATGTAAACATGCGCACATAAGGTTTATAGTTAACCATCCATAAACTATAGATAGTTGCAATGCCTGCTGAAACACCTACTCCGTTGCACAAAATCATTAAATGGAAATTAAGGGATTGACATTTGAAGATTAGATTGGGAATGTGCAGCATTAGCGCTTCTTGTTTGCCATTTTGATTTAATATAAACTGGATTTTAAATGCACTACTCGTATAAACAACAAATAACACAGCCAAACCAAATCTTTGTTGAACTTATATTACTTCTACAGCAGTGGCCAAGGTGAGGATGCTCGTCTCATCATGGTTGCCTTGCCAACCTCCCCATAACTTGGTGTTGCTGGCATAAGAAGATTCTTTCTTTCTCTGCAGGCAGTATTGTGTTCCAGAGCCCCACCCTGACTAAGGCAAAAGTATCTGTGGCCTCCTGAGCGCACAATCACTGCGCAAATGACCTCGGTCAGTCTCTCTCCGGAAGGTTTTCCTGCTCGGTGCTCCGTGGGGATGATGATAACGATTCACAAGGTTATGGGTTGTTGTTTTCATCCCCACAAATGACAAAGGTCAGACAGAGGTCGAGGATGCTTGACTTTGACTTTAAGTTCAAATCAGTGTGAGGATGTTGTCTATTTCATTACATCCATGACATGATGGTATCAGCTTATGTATTCATTTGTATTCATTAGGTTGCTTGAATATCCATATTTCAACTTAGTTGGCTGGGTTGGCAAAGAGCGTGCTCTCGGTTGTAGAGTCAAAATATGACAATAATGGGTGGGGCAGGGGGGGTTAAAGTGTTGATGTGGACCTTAAAACCCCATTCAATATTTCCTTCCATTCATATATCCAGACATCATCCATCAATCCATACATTCACATGTGCATACAAACATGTGTGCACACTCTCTCATACACACACACACACGCACTGAATTACATACATACCATACATGCATACATACAGACATACATACACAAATACACAGACCTTAACAAACATACACTACCAGTCAAAAGTTTTAGGACACCCCATCATTTGCAGAATTTTATAAAAATTAAGCAGTGTTATGTCTCAGTGTACTCCGAAATCAAAGCATGTACCAAATAAACGATCAAAGTTTAGAAAGAAATCATGAAATCAGTTTAGAAACCACAGTGTATTCTAAACCTCTGACCTCTTTGGCAGATAAAACAGCTGAACACAGTTTTGGTTAATCTCACCTTTTTTTGTACCTCTGGTAGTTCACTACTCAAGCAGTACATTGGACTTGAACTGCTTAAATTGCAATAATAAACGGGAAACATTGGGATGCTCTAAAACTTTTGATGAACTTTTGTTCATCCATACATCCATACATCCATCCATACATACATACATACATACATTACATAGAAGTAGACACAAAATGGTGAGAAGATACTTTGGAGGTAGGGAATGTTTGGGAAAGTTCGATATTGATTGAGATACTTTTGTAACGTGTGAACACGGACACTTCCTCCTAGCAGACGGAAACCTTTATCTCACTGATAACCTGATCGAATTCAAATAGGGAGCATGGAGTTTGGCTGCAAGTGTAAACTTGTTGGCTACAGTGAAGTATGTCCCTGGGTGGTGGTGAGGGGGACGTGGTGGCGGGAGGCTCCTCACAAACCAAAGTCAAACGTCAGGTCAGACTTGCCCATCTTCTGTCTGTACACGGTGTCAAACTTGTCGTTCATGGACACTGTGAAGACGTCTTTCCACAGACCCACACGACCTGCAGAGGAAAACAAGTGTACATTACGATTTAGATGGTGCCGTAAATTAGTACCAGCAATATATGACAAAGAAAGGACTGATTTTTAGTGATAGCTTTTACTGTGTCAACCAGATGCAGCCTGCATTTAGTGTCCCTAGTCCTCAATGTCCTCAATCATACCTCAGCTCAGTATTATACTGTTTACTGTACACTGTACATTCTTGAAATTATTTTGAGAAGAGGAAATCACTGAGATTCCACAACCATCTGCATTTAGCATGTTGGATCAGTATTCTGGCATAGCATGTGCGTGATCTGATGTGGGTTTTGAAAAAACTGAATTAGGAGAAAATTTGGCTGCATGGCTAAAATAAGAACATAAACTATACAGAAATAATATGGAATACAGAACATGACAGACGATTCTATGCCAAAAGCCACTGACTCACTGTGACTCACCTGCTGGTGGCATGTGTGGGGTAAATTGGTCTGTCAGTGAGACATGGGACTTTGGAGACTTATTACGGTCTCGATACAAGACATCGAAATGAGACTTCTAAAAGAAAAAATGAAGCAACATGGGAAAACAGAGGGAAAAAATGACAGGACAATAGAAACCAAAGCAAAATACCGTAAATGAAAATAAATACACAACTATTTTGAAAAGGTGAAACAAACGTCAGTGATGATTCTGAATGAGACTCGATGAGGAGTTTTGTTTTCAGCTTGATGACGATAAGTTTCAATATTTTACCACAGGGTGGCGTCATAGTCCATCCTGAGCAGCATTGTAATGGTTATGCCTGTGAAAAATATTTCAGTGTTCCCTCTGAGAATCAGTGTTTCACCACAGATTTCTATTTATTCCTCTAACATACAGAATGAGTATTGATTATCTCATGTTTGTCCTTTCATAAGCAATCTCATAACCAATGACCGCTCCTCATGAAACATGAACCCTGTTGACAAATTGTATCCCAGTGATTAAAACTGAGTGTGGCATAAACATACCCGGCCAGACGTATTCCACCAATAGTTCAGCATCAGATTAACCCTCATGTTGTCTTCTGATCAAAATGACATGATTCTGTTTTGTATTGTAGCAAAGGAGACTACACAATAACTTCTTGCCACCAGTGCAAAATTATTGAGAGTATACGTGAAAGTATTGATACATTCGACAGTGTCTCACATGGCATCCCCTTAAATACAGCAACATTTCTGCTATGTTAAGAGGGAAAACTCAGGGATTTATATAGTTGAAGGTGTGTAACAATGTACTGTATTTTGGTGTAAAAATTCAGTTAAACTGCATTGTTTTAGGATTTCAGTGCAGGCGAGTCGTTTTGACCCAGAGAAACAAGGCAGTATACAGAGAATGAGGACAACAGGCGTTAAGCAGATGTCCTGTAGTAATCCCAGATCAATACAGCCATTGATCCATGGAGTCGCAAGTTTGGCAAGAAACTGAGCAGAAATCTAGATAATAGGAATAAGCGCATCACGGCATAGATGTAGGACGTATAAAACATTAAATTAGAAATGCACACTAATTTCTAGACTCACAACTGCAGAAAACTCAAATTAAGCAGAAATAGTATAATAAAACATAGTGTTTGCAAATCATTTTGGATGTTTTCATTCTGTTGACATCCCACACAACGGGTCCAAACAACATGATACCGTGAGATGTTACCAGAATTGTGACAACCATGTAAAGGTATGCTATTTCAGCAGCGCAGGTTGATTAATCATTTGGATTAATATATGAGTATTATGAATATATGAATATGAGTATTTCGTCCCAATATTTCAGTCAGATATTGTTCAGATATTGTGGGTCAACACATATGACTGAGATGTTTTCACTCCACTTCTCTCCTGCCTACCCCTGCAGATGGAGAGAGCTTCGGAATTGCAGCACTGCTCAATCAGCTGGTTGCAGCTCTCAACCAAGCTCTCCAACTGAGCCTTGTCACAAGAAACGCCCAGGAACCGAGCTAACTGCTCCACCAGCGTCCCCAGGTCCTGGAGAGGAAAGTAAATCGAGAGTGAGAGAAAAGGAGAAGTGAAATATAGAAAATGTACAGTCAAGTGTTGACATGGCTGTCACACACAGTCTGTCTCATCTCAGGATTTAATGATCACACATGAAATTTAGGGAGGTCAAAACACGTGTGTGTGTGCTTGTGTGTGTGCGTGCATGCGTGGGTGCATGCATGCATGCGTGCGTGTGCGTGTGTGAATGTGTCTAAGTCCAATCAATCATGTTTCCAATCACATATTAACACTGTGAATACGGCGAATAAGTCCATTTACAATTTAAGGCAAGTAATACCAGAATATGCGGATTGAGAATCAAATTACCCAAAAACTATATAATGCCTGAATTGTGATTTATCCCTCAACCTCTGTTTTCAATTGTGAACTTCATCTTTTCAGCCGCATGATTACAATATGTCAATATGTGCATGTTTAAAGCTGTCTAAACTGCAAGATATGGGTTAGGAATCAACCGACTGCAAGACCAAAAAGTCCTGTATGATCTTAGATATTGATTCTTTCGAAGCAGTTAAGGAGTTTAAGAGAGAAAAATGCTTCCCAAGCATACTCGAAAATACTTCAGAGGAAGTACTGTAATTCCGTTTCTGCCAACGCAGGCACAAGACATACAGAACACTCTGTCCTCGCACAGCCCACTATCTACAGATGATACATTGACTGTATGCTTACACAGGAACACAGTGTTCATTCTGGGGCCAATGTGTCATCTAGAGTTAAATATATAGGTTGACAAGTTAAAGGTCTGTGTGTGTGTTTGCACTCGAGCGCTTGCGTGTGCCTGCCCCAGTCTGAACTTACACGACAGTTGTCAGACTTCACATTTCATATTTGCAGTATCTAGGCCGCCCTTGTCGTATATTCATTCCTTTGCTCCAATGTCAGTAATATCTAAACTGATACCGTTACAGTTGGCTTTCCCACTCAGTGTGGTATCAATTCCATTCCTGCTGTTAATTTCTTTCCCTCTCCCGCATTTTGGACTTATTCAGGAGTCATTCATCAGTTTGTTATTTTGAGATATGAGATAGTTGTTATCATTGATATCGGAAAGAATGTTACACACATTGCCCGAAGGCCACAATTGATGGCCCAGATGTTGACTGCAATGTTTATCAATCCAATGACTGCACTGTAAGACGACTTGTACACAAATCCAATGACTGCACTGTGTGACGACTTGTACACAAATAATTCGTGACAGGCCTCATCTTACCTAACTATTGATGGTGGTTGCATTGGTGATAGTGACCTTATTCAGTCCTCCGATTAAGCGTAAGGTGGGACACATAGGTATGAATTTTGCAGATATTGGCAATGTCTTTGAGAAGTGAGGTCACCAGAGTTATTGGGATTTTTGAGGTAAGAGACATGTACCCCTGAAAACAACTCTGCACTACTAGACGCAAGTGTGTGATACACAAGTTATTGTTTAACCTACGGGAATGAGGTTGTCGATACTTTTCAGGTATGTGTATGTGTCTGTGTGTGCCTCCTTAGCTTGATAAGAGCGGGTAATGTAGAAAGGACCTTTGGCATAGCAAATAGTTCATATTGATCTGGCATATTGGCTTCCGTTTTACTGTCTGGCATCATGCAAAGACACAAGGGACGGGATATTTGCTACCTGACTTGTCTTGCCACGTCATTTCCAGAGAGACAAAGAGGAAAAAAACAAACATCAAAGAGGAAAGGTTTACATGTAAAGGTTGGTTTCCTAGCTAGGACCCTCAGCGATAAGGCGTTGAGGCTAGTGGTGTTTTGTCCCTTGTGCACACCCTTAGTTTGCTCCTGAAACTGATCTACACGCATGCAATTGATTTGAAAGCTGTATTTTCTAAGCAGACATATTTGCTATGAAAGAATCAATACAAAAGATGTTATTTCAAGGAAGTTATGTTTTTGTGCCCACTTGATTCCCACTCTGCTCATTCTCCTAGCAATTGGTGACAGAAGAGACGTTAAACGTAGGAACGGTGAATGGTAAAGGGAGAGAGTTGATGCGCTGATGGCTAATATGATGGAGAGGAGGGGGATAGAAACTTTGTGTGTCCAGGAGATCAAATGGAAAACAAGCAAGACCAGGAGCATTAGAGGGGGATGCAAACATTTCTATTATAGTGCAGATGGGAAGAGGAATGGAGTAGAACTCATCTTGAACACTTTAAGAATAGAGAAATCGAGGTGAGGAGAGTCACGAGCAGGCTTAAGAGCTTTAAGATAGAAATACAGTAGAAGGGGTAATGTTGAATGTTGTCAGTGTGTATGCCGCACAATTTGGGTGAATGTCTGAACAAAAAAAAGGATTTCTGGAGTAAGCTGGATGAAGTTGTCGGAAGCAGTGGGGTTGGTCATTGAAGTGGACCTCAATGGGCATGAGGTCCACTTCACGCCCATGGAGAGGGGAAGAGAGGGGAAGAGGAAGTGATAGGTAGATATGGTGTTAGAAAGCGGAACTCAGAGGGTCGGATGCTAGTGGATTTTGCTGAAAGGGTGGGAATGGGGATAGTCAACACAAATTTCAAGAGAAGGCTAGAGCATAGGGTGAAGAGATGAGGAGGGTGCACACAGGTGAGGTCCTTCTAGACCGAGAAAAGAAGGAAATTGGACTTGCTGGTGGATTGAGGATGTATGAGTACGCATGAAAAGGATGAGGCTGGCAAACCAAATGTGGGACAGACAGGGAGATGGAGTCAGTAGACAGGAGTACTTAGAAGCACGACAAATGGCAAAAAGAGCTGTGTTGGCATCAAGCTGTTATTTCTTTTTTTTTTGCTTTTGCAAGCAAGTGTCATGCCTACCCTAGTTCCTACATTTGAATCCCTTCTTGTAGTGCCTGTTGGCTTTGGAGAAGATTTGATTCCCTTTAGGGCCGCACAAATCAAATGTGGTCTCACTCTCTCTCAGATACATTATACATGACTCACTCTGCGTGAACCTGCATGTGGCAGATGTCTACAATGTAACAGGATCTCAGTCTGAAAGCCATCATGCTAATAGAGCCCATCATTCCTCTCCAGACTTACAAATAACTGCTGTGCTTGTGCACATTCAAGGGGAAAGTGCCCACTACAAAAAAGTGAAACCGCTTATGATTCAATGGAGATGTGTCAAAGAGAGACACAGGCATGGTGGCACAGGCACAGACACGAGTCAAGATATAAATTTTCACTAAATGCTAGCTGTGGTTGTTCGCCCATACCTCAGATTTGCAAATGGGTGAGGCATGCCCTCTCCCGCCTCCTCAGACCGCACATCAGTGGTTTCTATACCCCACCCAGTTGTGCCGAGAGAGCTACTGAGTCAAACCTCCCCTCAGAAAGGTTGACTGTGTTACCTTGTACATATCCTCGTACTTCAAGAAGAGCACATTGGAGTCCATTCGGTGTTCCCAGAATTCCTGGACATGTTCAAACCAAGAGCCATATCCCACTGCATTGGAGACAGAGGTTCAAAAAATTTGTCAGAAGTCTCAGCAGTCGACAAGCTTGCAACCTGTGCAACCCGCGCATAACAAAACAAAATCTCAGCAATGGTTTCTAGATTTCAGCAACAGTTCTCACTTACACTTGTCATTCATGAAGCGCCGACAGAACTCCTGGAAGGTTCCTCTGTAGCTCATTGTCCTGAGGGAGCGGTGGAACTGGTAGTAAGATACCACCAGGTCCTTTGGGTTGCGAGCCATGTAGATCACCTAGAAGGAAGGCACTCCAAACCATTTTGCTGTATCCTCACATCAAGACAAGGGCAAACTTGGTCTCCTGAATTGATGCTCCTTGTTGTTTTGTTTTGAATTACAATGTTTATTCAAGCATGGGTATTCAAGATATATACCTTCACAACTGTTGAATATAAGTTCAAATTGATATATTTTACAAACTTGTGTGAGCTGGTGCCACATCTTATTTTTGGAGCTGCATTTTCAGATCTTGCAGCCTCTTGGCTTGGTTCAAAAATCTAACCAACTGTTTTGGTTTTTCCGCCTCACTTGATTTGTTGAACTATTTGAAATTCAAGAGTTTTATTGGTCACATACTCAACATACTCATACACAAATTTCAGTGCTCACAGCAATGTGTGAGATACCCAAACTGTGAAAATTACTCAAAGATCAAAATACTACCCTCTTTTCTTGCAAATGGTCTCAAAGAGATGATGCACCAATATCACTTATTTGAGCATAGCACAAAAATTACAGTTATCTCTGCCATCACTCGTAAAAGGGGCATTGGGCATTGAAAAAAAATCATGATTCATGTGATTTACTGAGAATTATTTAGATAAATCCAGTGAATGGGAGAAATAAATGCCACCCTTTATAATACAGATTCACCCCTGTTGTGCAGGAGCAAATCTTCCATTATAGCTCTGAGCATATTATTCATAGTTAAAAGTTTGCACCAGCGGAAATTATGGGGATGGAATATACACACTAATACTAACTGTCTGAGAGACTCACCTTGGCCTCTCCATTGTGCATGGCTGTAGGAAGAAAGCGGTAGGGGAGATGGCTTTTGATCAGACGCGGGGACGTCAACTCCTAGGGGACACAGGGTGGGTGTGCTTTGTTCTGATATGATTTTGATAAGTTGATCATTTCAGGTTGTCCGGCATGTAACAGGTCTAATACGGTGAGTACTGTAAATATAATTCCTGGGGTTAACCTCGCAAAATAGGGATGAGTTTTATAAATAAAGAATTGGATAGGAATGGTAAGTCAGAACTGATTGATAATTTGGCACACACGATGAAATAGCAAAAAGAGTCAAGAAGAATTCCCATCACTATCATAACTGAACCATGTTTTACAGTAACCTAGTTGTTAAGGACCTCATAAATGATCTACGACAAGCTTTCGCGGAACAGACTTCATGTGAATGTGTTACTTATTACCTGTATGATGTCAAGACCAGGTTGGGGATACTCCAACACAGGCAGCTGTTCATCAATATTCATGAGGCCGATTTCATCAGGGTCTGCCCCTTGGCTTACAAGATACACCACCTCCTGCAGCAGGCTTGTACCTATGTGAAAAGGAACAGTCGGCAAATGAGAAAAAGGAAACACTCCCCTTTAGATTACTGAGTAGATCAAAAGTAGATCAGCAATGAGCAAGTCAGTGTATCTATTGACTGTTTGATCAAATGGCATCTTGATTTGAATCCTGACATTTGCTGCTCTGCTGCGATCTTTCTGTATTCATGAAAGCATTCCCACTGAGGGTAACTTGGTTTGCATCTCGAAATGCAAACACAAGTAAACTTAGCAGCAGCGGCAAATGTTTGGGAAGGACTCAGCAGACCCAGATCTGGGAGGACCATCAATCCATCAAGCATGAATGAGGTCAAACTTAAGCTTTAAATGGACTGAACATTGTTTCTATTGCAGCACACCTACCTTTTCCCTTGTTTTCTCACCAAAAATCATCTATAATCCACCGAAATATCATCTGCTTACCTGGTTAACTATCTGTAAATTTTATCAACTGGTGCCAACATTGTAGCATTTGTCAACAAGAACTTGGTCTGTGGATGTGTTGGGAATTTTTTCAAAAGGGGCATTCCACTTTTGTTTCTAGCAAAATGCACAACTTACAGAAATCCAACAAAGAGGCCATGTTTCAGCACAGAATGATGTGACATGGTTCGCATATTAACCAAGCTAACCAGGTAGTAACTTAATTCGGATATTCTATCAGAAACGCAAGCAAATTCCTGACATTTTTGCCGTTTTCTTTTGGAGCTTTACTTGCCATGAAGATGAGTAAGAACACAGCATTGAGTGAGATAGAATTAGTACTTGTGTAGCATCATTCATTACACAAAATTGCATTTTCCTGTCAAGTGAACATTATTGGGTGCCTTGGTGAGATTCCACAAATAAAGGGCACTGGTCAAATGCAGAGACCTTTCCCTTCTGGTACATGTATAATTTCTCAAAATCAAAACAAAGCCAGACTGAGGACCACTGTTATCCCTGGAACATCCTGTAACATAGGTTCATATGAGATTCAATTACAGCAATAAAAGCCAAAGATTTCACAATGATCTTTGTTATTATCTTGCATTATCTCCATGACAACTCATACATCCTGCACCCGTTGTGAGGTTCACCTCAGACCACTGGAGTCCAGCAACAGTGAATCAATAAGTGTTACCAAGACTGTCTGAGGATAGAAATTTAATAGCCTTTTCAAATAGCAACACCAAGGTCTGAGAGGCCTAACTCAATAGCAAGGAGTCCACAGATGGAGCATTGTTCCTGATTTATGCATTGAAACACAAAGGTTTCCATGTCTCTCTTTGTTTGTTTGGATCCATACATTTACAAAAATAAATTCTGTTCTAGTTAATAGTACTCAATCCCTTATTCTCGATGGATATCAAGCAGTCTATCAGGCACTAATTTTGTTGGATGAGGCTGAAAACTGTGAAGAACAGTCCGGTATACATTTTAGATAATGACCTTGCAAGTCAGTCACCAGTGAACATATTGTATTGTACAAAACAATGCCCAAAGTTTCTGTGGAGACTGCCCCATGCTCAACTAAACCAAACCGTTCGTTGTTTATTTAGTGTCATCACTGGAATTCAGTAAATTATGTATTTCTCTCTGATGTCTGGATTATTGGTTTACAGAGTGAAATTGTGATACACAACAGCTTGTGTGAATACGATTGACTATGTGACACTGCATATCATAAATTGAAGAAAATCAACAAGGTCTCTAGTGGGATAAAAAAAAGTTCGTACCAATGTCGGGCTTGCAGATTCAGTGACCGGTTGATATGGGAGATAGCGAGAATATGTAAGACAATGTTACTGATCAGATTTGAATAGATTTGCAGGTGCGAGGTTGTTCATCATAGCACGCAGATGTTTGCAAGCATTGTGTGGGAAAACTCCAGCTGCCAGTCGTCACATGACCGGACCCACCCAGCTCACAGCGGTCACACACCAGCCGCTGCGGAACGAGACTCCCCAACCCCCCAACCCCCAAACACGCCACACGGATGGATGTAAACACGAACTTCCATCGATCCCACGGCTGATCCGACAAAACTGGCGGAGCAAAGCAGACGCGCAGAATACAGCAGCTAATGCGATTAGATCGATACTGACCCATCAGTAAACAGTACATCATGCATTAGTCTAGCTAGTGTGCACAATAATAATAGGTATCGATGATGGCATACAGACAAATTGCGACGTTACGTAATAGAAATACGCTACGCCGAGCACCACTGCCTCGTCAGTGCAACGAAATCACAAAACGTGCACGTCGGGAACATGCAGCGTATGAGGACATTAGTCATCGATTAGTGTAGTGATCGACTGGAGTTCATCCGTACCTTAATCAATACCGTTGCTGATGCAGCGCAAAAACGTATTGTCGAGATTTACCTGACTTTGGGTAGGTGACGATCCATATGTCGCTACTTCTCAAGGAGAAGTTGGCGATCTCCTCCATCTTCCCCCTGCAGAAGGGCGGAAGTCGGACTCCATCAAACTCGAAATATTTGCTTTCAAACTCGATCGGCGTGCTTGGCGTGTCTGCCTCGCTCTCCGCCATCCTCCAAAACGAGCCGCCAGCGAGAAGCACAAGGTAACGCGGGCACGCACGACGACGCGCAGGATCCTCCGCTTTTGAACAAACAACAGCTGAGTGGAGGAGGATGCTGAAGACGGGGTTGGCTCCTTTGCGTTGGTCGAGAGGCGCTGTGGATGCTGCAAGGCAGCCGGAGGAGTTGGCCAACAGCCAATCACGCAGGGGAGGAGTGATGTCATGCGCGCTCCCGACCGCCCCAGCATCAGGACCACCCTGCGGACTCATGCGCGCCCCCCGCGGAAACTCACCTTGGTGACTTGTGTGCACCCACAGAAATGTAATACTATACGTTACATTAGTCGTTACATTATGTTACATTTAAATAGTGCAATATAGGACTGTTTTACCACACTACACATATATTACTACTGTATATACTACAATACATGATTGAATATCTATCTATCTATCTATCTATCTATCTATCTATCTATCTATCTATCTATCTATCTATCTATCTATCTATCTATGATGAATCATATCAAGAGGGATTTCATGATACAGAGTTTCCTTATGTGGATGAATGGACCGAAGGACTGCTAAACAAATAAAACTGACTTTAAGACTTTGGATGACAAGATTTTGCCCTGATACAGCACACTTTCTGTTAATCCCACGCGTTAGTCAATCCAAAATGGCTCCTAAATCTGCAAGTGTGTGAGACAATCTGACAATGTGTATGACAGCTGTGTTACTGTTCCACCTGCTCTTGCCTGTCTGTGATTTGTATATTCATTATTGTTACAACGATAATAATAATATTGTCATTGCTAGTATACATCAGTTTTGGCTGCTCCTTCCTTGCCAGCCATGTTAAGTCATTTCGTCGAGAATGCAAACATGCATGTCACCAACATGCGTGGTGATAGAATTAGAGTGGATTATGATCCTGGTTCCGTGCTTACGGTCGCAAGAAAGGATTGCTGTCACATGTGAGCAAGGGTTAGAAGTGTGGAGGTTAAAGAACACTTGCTCCTGTTGCACGTGGATCAGAGACTACAGTAAGGCATTAAGGCTCTAATCAACTGTTTGGTTCCAGGGATGTAACATGTTCACAAAGTGACAATGAAGGCATCTAGTATGTCGGCTTTGCATGCCCATCAAATTTGTACATAAGGTAGATCAAATGTCTTTAAGAAGTTCACCACAAGCTGGATTTTAATTGAACATTCAAACCCTGTTGTGCATTTTTGTTCAACAAGGCATAGATGAGCATGGCTCATTGCTTAGACGCTCAGTTCTACCGACACAATGTAGGAAACAACAGCGACTATCAATTACACCACAATAATTACTAAGCGCAATGTGTCAAACACTTGGTGAGCATTTGCACTAACAATGGTGTCCGTGTGATTTCCCTATTCCTTTTATTTCATCAGGCTCCAAGGGCCAACAACAATCCCCCATTGAAGGCAGAGTTGTATCAGACCTCTTTCACAAACAGCTTGGCTCCCCTCGAAGCCTCTCTCAATTCTGTCTGTGTTATGTAATCTCCAGATTATTGTTCTGTCTGTACAAAGACACTAATGCAAGTTCACGTGTGATTACATCCAAGCACACTGAGCACGCCTGACCTGTGAGACCAGGGTGCCCTTTAGCAATGTGTTGCTCTAACAAGCTGTACATGCTTCCTTTTGGGCCAGGAATGCCTGTTCAGCAATACAATGAGTTGGTCCTTAACGCCTTGGTGTTGTGTTTTTGCCACTTTGCTCCTCAGAAAAAAATCAAAAAACATTATTTTCACTTTTTTTCTGCCCTTTTTAGATGCCCGCTGAAGTCCCCATTTATAACACTATCCAACCTATTTTTGTTATTAGAGAAAGAAGAAGAAGAAGAAGAGGAAGAAGTGGGAGAGACACTTATTTCACCTCCCAGAAAAGACGTTCAAATTTTGCACACTTGACGTTGTTAATCACTACAAATACTGTATCTAATAGGAAATGGGAGATGACGTTCACATGCGCACAAGTGAAATCGTTTTTTTCAGCAGCCATTTTCCCCTCGGTGAAGTCGTCGTCATAATCGTTGATGTGTGGTCCAGCCCACGATACTTGTGATAATTGGAATCCACTTCGCCAAAGAGATCAGTTGTGCAAAACGATAGATCATCATTTTCTCAACAAAATTCATTTGGAATTGTGAAGACGGGGATTCGTGGGGCTTGTTGGAGAAGCAATCAAAATTCCGACGTTCCGTAAATGCAACACTGGCAGTGATAAATATCCTGCTCTGCCGGGTTGTTTGCTTTAAGTCCATGTTTTGACCCGGGGAGGGCGGGTACACATGTCAAAGCCCGCTGTACACACACATCGAACATTGTGTTCTGACCGCTAACAGGGCACTGTAGCCCTGGCATGCCCCGCAATGTTCGACCTAAATGGCGGTTGGAACCTGTCTTTCGCCGGTTGTGGGTTTCTGGGGATTTACCATATTGGTGTGGCTAGCTGCCTGCTGGAGAAAGCTCCGTATCTGGTGAGGGGGGCCGCCAAACTTTACGGGGCCTCAGCCGGCGCTCTCACCGCCTCGATCCTCGCCACCGAAGCATCAATAGGTAAGACTGCCTCCAATACATGCCACATTATTTCATTTTTGTGATTAAATAAATCATTATTGAGGTAGTTACTTGTATCGTCGTGATTAAAATGTATCTACCTAACAGCGCACCACAACAACTTTTTGAAAATTAATCTTTCAAATAAATTTCTTCATTTAAGCTCGCAATCTTTTCAAGTATATTCCAGCGTTCTGTGAGATTGCACTCTACGTTCTCAATAGAGAGATGCATACCCTCGGACATCTAAAATAGGTGACCTCCACGAACAAGTGCATAGTAAAAGAAATTTAAAAATTAAAAACGTTTTTACAAACATTTACATTAGGAATCTAATACAAATCAACACTTCTCGGTCAGAGTGTTAAGATAGAAGTAGTGCCATTTAGTAGCACTAAACTACTCCTATTTAATGTCACGCCCACTTCGCTCTCAGATGAATCTAAATCAGGTCAACCCACTGTATGTACTACAAGAAACCACAGGGTCAGAGAATAATGTTTTTAGCTGGTTCTACATTGTAGAGGGCAGCTGGGCCATGGAAGAGTTCTTCACCCTTTCACTTTTGCACCATGAT
The DNA here is from genome assembly GCA_900312935.1 of Carapus acus. Taxonomy (NCBI): domain Eukaryota; kingdom Metazoa; phylum Chordata; class Actinopteri; order Ophidiiformes; family Carapidae; genus Carapus; species Carapus acus. The sequence continues at coordinate 68,311 of OMPJ01021997.1, forward strand.
TTTATGATGGCATTGGGAGACATGCAAATAACGATAGGTCCACGCGTGTCAGCTGATGATCTCAGTATGAACTCAAAGAGGTTCACTAAGAGGCATTGTCTCATAATGATAGTCGAGTATTGATTGAGGTGGGAGCACTATGTTTTGTAAGAAAGCTTAGCTGAAGTCAGTGTTGTCCACCCTGAGCAATAAAGGTCCCATATTCCTCATAGCTTTAATGTACAACTGAAATGTTCAGTGTGTCCCACTCGACATGGAATGGTAATAATATTGCCTCTTTTTTAGAGACAAAATCACTCAAAGACATCTTGAAGGGAAAATGTAAACTGTGTGTACTTTGTTATATGTCCAGGCAAAGTTCCATCTGCTACATCATGCTTTCTGTCCCTTCTCTCATCTAGCTCCATGTTGTGAAGATGTCATTAAGGTGGCAATGGAGGCCAGGAAGAGGAACCTGGGCCCTCTTCACCCCTCTTTCAATCTGGTCAAGGTGCTCAAGTCGGGCCTGAGTCGCAACCTGCCCTCCAACGCGCACATTGTGGCCTCGGGCAAGCTGTGCGTCTCGCTAACTAGGGTGTCGGACGGGGAGAATGTACTGGTGTCTGAGTTTAGCTCCAAAGAAGAGCTCGCGCAGGTGTGTGAAGTTGATAAATGGTTGTAAATGCTTAATTAAATGGCCCTGCAGCTTTATTTGAGGGCTATTTTCCCCTGGAGCATACAACAAAATTACAATTAGATCAAGTGTCCGCCACGCCAAATGGATTAGTTGTAGTCTTATCATGTGCTCTGTCCACAGGCACTGATCTGTAGCTGTTTTATTCCCATCTACTGTGGATTGATTCCTCCATCCTTCAGAGGAGTGGTAGGTCTTCTTTTTTATCTCTGGGTTGCACAGCTGGTCACTTGCATACATTAACAACACTTAAACGCCCATGTATGCTATGCTACACTGTGTGGCATTATGACAAATCACGATTGGCTAAACTTTTATTATAACTGATTCCAGTATTACTGTTTTAGTTGTTTTAGTCTGCTTTTGTAGGCTGAATGTGACTATGTAATTGCTCTCCGCACATGTGTCTATTGAGAGTTTTCACAGCCTCGCCAAAAAAAAAAGCCTTATGTGGCACTGAATTTATTTAGAACGAGTTGAGTCAAGCATACTGGGTCCTTGTTCTGTTTGCTTGTTTCAATTGCAGCAAAGGCGCAATCAAGTGGTAGTCAATAACAGTTGATTTTTAAAAGTCATAGCAATACGGAACTTCATCGTTGTCTCATCTTTGAAGGACATTTTAGTGCTAAAGTGTAAAATGCTGAGACAGTATAGGTTGATGTGAGGTCTTTGTGATTGTTTCCTGACTTCCTTGAGCTTTCGACTTCTATCAAACTTATCAGCTGTTCTGGTGGACTTTTGACTATCATATCAAACAGATGGGAAAGGAGTGTCAGACACAAACAGAAAACCAAGTGAGGAGCTATTCTTAAGGTCCAATTAAACAGTGGGAATGAATTTGGTAGCTAATTTGCTAACCTGTCACAGTCAGCATTTTAGAGAAAATGTTGGAGAAAAACAAATCAAATGGATGAAAGAGAGGACACAACACCAATTAAGCTGGGTAAAACATGTTAAGGCCTGAGCCCTGCTCACGTTTAAGGTAAGGAGTAAAGTTGTAGCTTCTTTACTCCTGAAATGCAGATCATTGTTCCACTGGCAAAGTTCAGAGTGATAAGACGCAACGCAGCTGGATGGAGTTTGACTGTTAGACAGCTGCTGAAGGAACATTGTGTGCTTGCAGGGGTTCGGTAATCGTTGAATTCATTACATACTGGATGTGCTGTCTTCTATACTGCCTCCTGGCTTAAATGACTCACTAACTATATATCAAGGCTTGCAGAGGACTCTATTTTGTGGCTGTCAGCACAGCTACCACATAATATTCTTATCAGTCATACCACTGTGATTACACATGAGATGATGTCATGTTTAAAGTAACCCAGTTTTGAAAGGAACAACTTAGTCATAGCGAGCTTTTTATTGTTGCTGTTTATTATTATCATTCCTGTAATGACACTGTCCCATCATCTGGCTGATTTACTACATGTGAATGGAGTTTTATTTCTTAAATGTTATGTTATTTGTTTTCATAGTTGAAGAAGCTGCAGAAGGAAGACACTTTATAATTTATGTATTTATTTGATGTATTCTCATAAAATACATACATGGTAATGATGCACATGCAAACACACATATGTAAGTACACATACAAGTCATCATCACAATATCATGCCAAGCAATATGGAGGGGGCTGCAAAGGGGCTGCCCCCCCGAGCGGCGTTTGGGGTAAGGTGTTTTGCTCAAGGGCACCTCAGAATTGCTCTGGAAGCGAAGTGAAACCCTTCCTACCACCAGTCAGATCTCCAGTCCCCTTTTTCTATCATATCACATTTTCCTCTAAAAAAACAATTATTCAAAACTAAATTTTATCATTTTTGTCAGGTTTTTTTTCGCAGTCCACAAAAGCTGTATCTGAAAACTCAATTTGTGGCGCTTCTTCAAAAAGAACACCCTGAATTGGCATCTTAGTTCTGCAGTGTGAGGTCTCTTGGTCTCCCCATAAAGTGTCAGACATTAAAAAGTTCTTCTTTTCCTCTGTGTTTGCAGCGTTACGTGGACGGGGGCATCAGCGACAACCTGCCCCAGTCTGAGCTGAAGAACACCATCACTATTTCCCCCTTCTCGGGTGAAAGCGACATCTGTCCTCGTGACAACTCTACCAGCTTCCACGAACTGCGCTTCACCAACACCAGTATACAGATGAACCTCGGCAACATGTACCGCCTCAGCAGAGCCTTATTCCCCCCGGAGCCGCAGGTATTGACTGCGCAACATCATCGGTGTAGCTGATGAATATCATTGAGATGCCCCAGTGTCCCTGATTCTGACCCAATTTCTCGACGCTATCAACACATTTTGCCTCTGGGCTCAGCAGCACAAACAAAGTTGTACTGTTTACGCAGTGAAAGTCTAAATTCTATGTCCAACTTTTCATTTGAGTTTGTTCGGCCCTACAATTTACACCATAGCATTCAGACTGTACATTTTGTGGCTTCAACTTAAGAAATTTCTGCATTTATATTTCTGCAAACATAGACCAGAGGTGTGAAATCCATTCATGGATGGGGCCGAAACTCATAACATAGCTTATTTCCCCAATGGCCAAAACAGGATTGACACTGCTTAAACTTGCTGCAGTGTCACCGCTGAAACCAACTCTGTTTCATATTGAAATATGGCACACCAGACTACCTTTTCTAAGAATGTCCAACTGTTTAATGTAAGATGTACTTATTGAAATATACCTCAAGCATAACCCTCAAACACGAAATGTTCTATGTAAGCAGAAGTCCTGGTGATTTGCCAAGAGGCGTGCTCGGCTCATGCCTAAGTGTAGGTTTGTCTATCACACATGCAATTACTGTACGTTGTGTTTCAAACTCACTGTGAACTGCATGCAGTAAGTTGATTCGCAAGAATCTCCTCACAAATAAAGAGGAATATGTTCATGCGGGATTATTTGATTTCCAGAAAACCACAGAAAGTCAAATAAGACAAGGGAGGACTATTTTTGACCTTTGAACCCAGTGTCTGATCAGCTTGGCCAGAAAGATTGGCTGCAATATCTTGACTGAAGCTGTCTTCATCTTGAAGTGGTAGGAAAAGTGCGACAGCTGTTTGTGGTCTAAAACATTGTATTTAAGTGATAATACTGGCCGAATGTCCTCCACTCGACAGTATCAGGAGTCGGATTTGAGGCAAGCTAATACTCTATCTCTACAATGGTATACAGGAATTGTATCAATGGAAAAGGTTGTACTGTCATTAGATGAGAAAATAGGATTCACAGTACTGAATATCAGATTCCTGAGTTTATGCACTGGTGGACACTATATTTACTCCTTTATTTTTTCACCGGCTAACCACCCCTTGGCATCATTCAGAACAGTTGTAGTATTATTAAGTCGGATACTGAAATCCCAGATTATCACCGATTCAAATGGTAATCAATTTCATGTGGTGTTTTTGGACAGGTAATGGCAGAGATGTGTCAAAGCGGTTACAAGGATGCATTGCGGTTTCTTGAAGATAACAGTGAGTGTTACACTGTACTTTTAGTGTGTTGCAAAAGTGTATACACGCACAGCTGCACATACCTATAGTGCTGCATGTTCTTGTTCGTACCTTTTGAATGTGTCACTGATTATGTCTGTACATTGCCAGATCTGTTGAGGCTGGAGTGTCCGACAGCCGGCCTCACCCAGACAGAAATCCCACCCAAGTGCTGCTGCAGCTATCCAGAAACCACCAAAGAATGGGTGCTGCGCAGACTCCGCCTTTTAGGGAAGCAGCATTGGTGGCTGGATGAGCAGATCATTCTTCCCACACCAATCAAGAAAGGTAATTTTGATAAATACAGGCACATTGTCTCAAAAATCATCACAGGCCTGGAGCAGATCAACAGTTCACAAAGCAGATTGGCTGAGACCAACTTTAAAACTTCCCCATTGTCTTAGATCATATAAATCTTTCCAGTGAATGTCAACTGCTGCTCTGGGATCAGAATGCATCACATACCTTGTAGAACCATACTTACAAATAGAAAATTCTTCCTGTGGCTGCTCCCCTTAGGGATTGCCCGAGTGATCATCCTTCCCCACCTACTTCCCCTCCGATCATGTACTGAAAACACCCACTGCCCTCAAGTCTTCGTTAGCCTGTATGTCATTTGGTATCCCCAAATCGCTCCGTCTTAGTTTTCTCTGATATTCCTCTAAATTCTAACTTAGAAAAGATATGCAATATCCTTAATTCAACTTAAGTAGCCTTTGGTACTCAGTGTCATCAGATAAAGATGGTGTTCCAGCCTTCAGTCCAGATAGTTTTATGCAACAAATATTTTTCTAACTATGTATAGAGCAGATTCTGTGAAAACAAAGGAGGCATTCACAGAAACTGGGGTACTTTGCTGTAGTGTCCCTTTGAAAAACGCTGATAAAAAGCCCATTTAAACTTGACACTGTATGCTACTTTATATCTGTATTGCTTAGTGTTCTGTGCAGCCTGCCAGGATAAAGTCGGGCTTTACGCCAAAGTGACTGACATGCTGCCAATGAGAGTGGCTTCCTACATGCTGATGCCTTACACACTTCCCGTGCAATCCGCCTTCTCAGTGGCCCAGAGGTGAGTGAAATCAGAGACGACAAATCGATTCACATTCATGCAAACTTAGAATGGCTCAAATGCAATACAAAAACACCGACATTGAGAGACCAAATTAGAGGCACGTATTCATAATACATCAGGGCATAATACACCAGGGACCACCTGATGACATCACCTATTACATGTTTTCTGGCCCAGGTTTGTGGAGTGGATCCCTGAGGTGCCAAGTGATGTTCGCTGGTTGTTTGGGATGGCAGGTGACGTGTACCGACAAGCCAGGATGAGTCTCCCATCATATTCAAATAGGTGAGAGGGTTTTTTTGTGTGTGTCGTAGGTCATTCAAATGTCCACTTTCCCTCTGTGGTCATTTGTGGAATATACAGTATGTACGAAGCATTCAAATCCTCCCTGTAACGTCTCCCCTAGTGAGACGCCAGTCCTGAGGAAATGCCTGAGCTCGCCACCTGCACCTGAATGTAACAGCCACCAGGAAAGAGACAACTTGCCGGTCCTTTCCGTCCCAGATCTACACGGAACGTGTTGGGACACTCCTACATCTACCTCGTCTCCTTCCAATTCAAACCCTACCTCACCACTAGAGGTCTCTTTCTTTGTTGGCTCGCAGGATGAGCCACAGGAGTGCAAGTGAAAGTCTTTTGCTAATGGCCACACACTCCAGACATCATGTTGTGTTTTTACACAAGTTCTGTGGGGGACTGTATGGATGCACTCTGAATAGAGAGCTATTTTGATAAGTTTTTCTAACTTGACACAGTCCTTCCAGTCTCCCCAGCATGTGTCTATCTCACTAAATGTAGCAGTTTGCAAACCTTGTTTACAGTATGCAGCATTTCAATGCAATTGTGAGGCAGAGTGCTGACGTAACTGGGTTCAACCAAGTGTCTTTGTCTGTTTTCAAGTGCCTTTCTCTGCCTGTCTAAAATGTCAGTCTCCTATTGTGTCCCCTGATTTTAGCAATTTTATCTGTGGTTTTACATAGTAAGCGCAGAGATATCACTGTGATTTTTTTGTGACAATGTTAAAATTTCTGCAATCCACATTGTAGGCGTAAGGACATGTTTTTTAATTCAAATGGCAAATTCACAACAGTCGGTACAGTATGTGTGCATACTGTAGGGAATATTGATAGGGAAGCAGTTACAAATGCAGGTGAATATGCAAATGTTTTTCTGCATAGCAACTACACTTCATAAATGTGTAGCACGTCAACATGGATATCTAGCAGTAGCAGGGTAAGACAAATGACCTGCTGACCAATTTAAACATTGTTCTGCACTGCAATGCCGACAACTCATTTGCAGGTAGAGTATAATTATTTTTGTGGTTTGCCTGTACTCAGCGCAAGTGAACTTTGAGTGACCCGAAAGTATTGGCCTTTTGCCACACCTCTCACCTTAATTGACAATGATCCTCATCTTACTATGTTAATGTTATTGTTATCGCAATTCCACCACTCGAATGGAAAGCTGTACTGATATTCTGTGAAAATGTAGTAATGACATTTTGACATTTTGGTTTGCATTGGGTGTTTTTTGTAATTTTATTTTGTTTTTGGCCCTAAAGCTTCATCAGCTTTTTCATAACAGTTTGCAGTGCGAGCACAGTACAGTACACATGCCAAGTCAAAGGTTGCGTTCATTGAAGCATTTCATTTCCAGAACTTTTATGTGTTGCGGTATAATTGTGCCGCTTTCTGTTGTTGTTGTTGCTGTTTTTTTAACTATAAAAGAAGCATTCATGTTCAGTTTTGTGTTTACTTAGAAGCTGAAACATGTACACCTCACACATTTCTGCAGTACTAGTCAATAATACAATGCATGTGTACCGTAATTTATTTTTCTATGTTTAAGAGTAACATTTAATTTTGAATATATGCGTCACATATTATGTCTGCGTGGGATCAAAAAAAAAAAAACTATACTACTAAACTAAACTAAAAACAACTATAACCTCACATCAGACACAAAGAATATAAATTTACAACTTAAAAAAGGCTGTAATCCATCACTTAGGTAATAATGGAATGTCTTAAAATGTTCAAACTCAACCCTCAGAATATTAGGCATTTATCTGGCATGCAATGCCAACAGAATAACAAATAACTACTGTTTATTGTTAGATATCAAAACTAAATTTAAGCAATCATAATGACACAAAAATACATTAATATGAATAACACAATACACCCCTTAAGTGTACAGAATACATACAGATACAGGGAAAGGCGGGCTGATTTGAGAGATGTTGTACATACTGTATGTTTGCGTCGCGAGGTCGCACTCCTTACCAGATAGCGGCAGTAATGCGGCGGATTCGTTGTTTATCTACCGCCATAACACCTCACGAAGAAGAACTCCACCGTACATGTGCAAGGTGGCCACGTAGAGGTTGACATGTGAATCTTTAATACTACTCAAAATGTCAACGACTCTTGCAAATGCGAACGGAATGGAGGAAGAAGAGTTTAATACGTTCCTGGAACTCCATGCCGGCGCACTGACTTCATCGAGAATGCCCCAAATCTATTGGAAGAGCCTTTTCTGTAAAATAACCAACGAGGTATGAGCCGGCGTAGATGTCAACTAATGTTGACGTTCACCAAAACCATTCTTTGGATATATCTGTGGCGTTTGTATATTTCCTTGCACTCAGTTAGGCTTATGTTTCCACAAAAAACATTGTCAGGCTTGTTTTATAGTTATAAATCCTGTGTTTCGCTGCCATGCCAGAGTGGGTACAAGGATTATTATCACACCTGTGATACACGTTTATTCATTAACATGCCACCTACACATACATCACAAATACTGTATGTTCCCCATTATAACACTCGTCTATACCATGTTACAACCGAGAAGCCCAATAGTTATAGAGAGAGCGTCGTTCAACAATTGTCTGAGAAACATATACTCAGATTCACCGGGGACTGACTTCTAATTGGGGGTAGATCACATTGTGTTAATTGAATGAAGTCCCCCTGAAAGTATCTTCAGATCCTCTTATTTGTAATCTCTATTTTTTGTAAATAAATAAAATGAAGGCAATCTGCTTCTTTTCGCTATTTCACATCATCGTGTCGTCTAAGTTTATGCTCTCTTTCGTTTACCTGCGCATTCATTTTGCCAAACTTCACTTTGGCTGGCAATGGCTGGTCCAAACAACACAGGACTCTTAGTATTTTGCATATCGACAACATAAAGTGATGACCCTCAATGTTTGTCCACCAGTCTGATGGTAGTCCATTTGTTGTCTCAGGCAAAGGTAACAAGCTGTGACATTATCTCTTAAACAGATTTACGATGCTGGGGCGGTTTTTGGGATCATGCAGTTCAGTCAGAGGGATGAGGAGGCAAATGAAGAGGAAGGGGGCGATGACAGGGAGAAGATAAAGGATCGGTCGAGTGCAGAGATCAGATCTAAGGTGGTCGTAACGAATGAGAGCGGACTGCAAGCCTCAGACCCAACCAGGTGAGGGCGCCACAACTTTATTCTTTGTCCAAAAAATCGAAAGCAACAGCTAGAGAACATTGCAGTAGGAAATATGCACACAAAGACGTACACAACATGCACATTGGTGCACGCATTCATACAGACACAAATAGCACTGAGGCTGCTTAGGAGGGCAGGTCGCTTCCTGTCTTTCTGTCCTTTGTTGACCTGACTAATTGACGTGGAACATTGGATAGGAAAAGGGGAGGCAGATGTCTCTAAGATAGTAGTGTTCGCTTCCTGTTCTTCTGGGAATAATGAAAAAGGTAACACATAACAATAGATGTTGCAACACGTACACATACACGAACGTGCAGACTGACACAGCACACTCACATACACTGGGAATTGGGACTGAAAGGATATCGGAGACAAGAGATTTTGGGTGCGTTCATGATTCGGCTGTAAGAATGTACTGACGTCAATGAAAACCTCGGAAGCCTGCAGTCTGGTGTCTCGTCTCTTCAATCAACCTCCTAACAAAGCTGGCGTCATGAACAGGGCAGAGGGTTGAGGGTGGCTCCGCTGCGTCCCGTCATCAGGGACGGTCCTGTAGAGCGTGCAAAACAGGTAGGAGTTTGAAGGGAGGAGAAGTAACGGGAACCTAATTGTAGCTTGGTTGATTCTGTGCACAGGGCGCAGCTGAAATTGTGTTTCAATTGTGTTGAAATCTTAAGACTGAAGTCCAATGTGCTGGACATTGCGTTGTCTTAGTTTTGTCGGTCCCAGACTGGAGTTCGGAAATGTGCTAAAAATTGTGACTGTGCAGTCTGTGAGCCCGCAGGCTGTGAGTTTGAGACGCCCGCTTTAAAGACAGATCAGAATACTACATTCGCTCATTCATGTGGTTATGGCATCGCTAAGCTACTTTTTAGAGCGTACACGTTCATGTAAAGCAGGGGTGTCAAACTGATCCAGTAAAGGGCCTTGTGGGTGCAGGTCTTTGTTCCAACCAAGCAGAAGCACACCTGAGTCAATTAGTCAACCAATCGTCTTTGCTAAGGCCCTTGATTAGT
>OMPJ01022021.1:6981-20823 GCA_900312935.1 Carapus acus
TCGGTGTCATTATATTGTCATCAGTCAGTCGAACAAGATGGCCTCTCTTCCATTTGTCTGTACTTCTGTCTCCATCATCCTGATGAACTGCTCGTAAAACGGTAAACAAACCTGTGCACCCCCACTCGCAATCTGTTTCTTCATCCTCACACCGTCTCTGTCCTCCTGCTGGTGTTTGGTGTCACCTGATATGTGTCTTTCCTCACCTGTTGTTCCCTCCTTCTTCTCAGATATGTCTGTCCTAACCCCCCTCTCAGACTCCCTCCTACACCCACGTCCAACTTCTTTTTGCGAAGCTTGAGGTTTGTGCTGTGCTTTACCAAACAGTAGCCGCGAATTACATTCGTTTGAAGAAGTTCTCAGGGAAATTTCACAGGAAATAGATGATTTGTTTCCACCCAAATTGAATTTTCTCCCCATTCTAGAATATTTTTTTCCAATGAAAGCTCCAGGGAGCAGGGACACGGTTCAGATTCTACCAGTAGTTGAATTTAGAGAAAAAATGTAACACTGGTGTGCTGGAGCTGCTCCCTCCTATTGTTGCATGTACTATTTTTAATAACCTGCTCAATTCTCCACCTGGTTTCTCTTTTTTTTTTATTTAATTCGGCACATTTCACGGGCAATTCTCTCCTCACATTGAACACTAGAAATTAATTGGAGCCTCCAGATTTCTATGAATATTTTACAGTAATTTCAATAACAATGAAACTCAACTTTTCTTGGGATTTATTCAGAGGCCTGCTGAGTTTTTATAAGATTCCAAGATATTGATTTAAACTCCAAAAAGGCATGCTGCTTGTTCTGCATCACGTTTCTTTGGATGCAAAAAACATTTGAATGAAACTAGCAAATTAAAGTTTTTTTTTTTTTGGTTCCTTCCACTACGGCAGGCCTTACTTGGAAGAGCCACGGAGTGTGACCGTCCAGAAAGGGGCAGAACCACTGGGCATCTCCATCGTGAGTGGAGAGAATGGTGGAGTGTTCGTGTCAAAAGTGACTGCTGGCAGCATCGCTCACCAAGCTCATTTGGAGTACGGCGACCAACTCCTGGAGGTACCAATTGTTCTCCATTGAACGCGCCATCGATCACTACGCAGCGATGTAATATCTGTGCTTCTTGCGTCCAACACTCATCGTTTGTCTCCAGTTTAATGGGATTAACCTCCGCAATGCCAACGAGCAACAGGCCCGTCTGGTCATCGGGCAGCAGTGTGACACGGTCACCATCTTGGCTCAGTATAATCCGCACATGTTTCAGCTGGGAAACCACTCGCGATCAGGGTAAGTCGCGGGTATGAGGTGACACACACACACAAACACACACAGGCATCGCTTTCACATAATCAATCAACCATTACATCCACACATTTACCGTCAGGCATTGTGACTGCAGGCAGGAATCGTGGCTCTTCTATTTCTTGGGCCTTCGCCGCGTAACTGGTCCAGCGCCATTTGACGCACCGCCACGAAGGTTACATCAAAACGATGGTCTCGTTATCGGGAGGTGTGCTATTACTTTCCTCGGCTCTCCGAATCACTATGGTGACACAAAACCGGTGTGCCGTTCTCACTGGCTCGTAGCTTTTCACATTTCTGTCTGTAAAATGTTGGAATTCGGTTTTTCACCGGTCTCCACTTTCTCCACCACGCTTGGATCTTTATCTTCAACGGCCAATTACTCGGGCATCTCTGGGCACACTCGCTGTTTGGCCTCCACGTACAGTTGGCCGCTTCCTTTTTTTGAGCTGTGCATTTCGCCCTCTCTCCTAGTCTGTGGCGAGAGGGTGCAGAGTCACAGGCGTGAAGAGGGGGATGAGCGAGGGAGGGGATGAGAGATGAGCAGCTTGGGAAAAGGGAGGGGCCACGGGGGAAGGCACAGCAGGGAGCAGCCAGGAGAAGAGGAGGGTGGTTGAGAAAAGGGAGTAGTGTTGCACATTTGGCAGCCATCAAATCATAATTTCAATATTGATATTTGAAAGAAATGTCCTAGGCCAGCATACACAATGTCTACCTTTTTGTAAACATATCATTGTCCTCCTCAGCTCTCGGATGGAATCAATCAGCAATCAGTCCACACCGCAGGACAGCGGTGCCACAACACCAGACAATCACTCCATAGTGGACACGCTGAGCGAGCAGGACGAGGGCACCATGACTCCACCATCCAAGCAGACCACTCCTGCCACCAGCCCCCAGAGCTCCTTCAGGTAAGACGCCGGATCCCCACCCGTCTACCATAACTGTGACCGAACACACTTCAAGTCCGGCAACAGGTCTTTGGCTCGCCTCTGTTGCTTTTACTGATTATGTCCTGATTGCTGAATCTTTAGGCTGCACGGATCTGGATCCCGTAGCACAGCAGAGCCACGGCTGGTGAGGCTTAAAAGGATCCAGGCAGAGCTGGGAGTGCAAATCTGTGGAGGAAACCTCTGTGGCATCTTCGTGGAGAGCCTGGATGATGACAGTCCCGCCAAGAGCACTGATGGTCTTGCACCAGGAGATCTTATTCTGGAGGTATGAGCGGTTTTAAGTCATGCTGACTCTTAGTTTGGTTCAGTCAGGATTTTTCGCTACTTTTGAAATTCTGTGCTTCCTCTGTGTTAATTTTTGAAACAAACCTGGCAGAGGGGAACCTTTTGTTCCTTTCAGTGTTTCAACACCTTTTTGGTTCCAAGTGAGATCTGGCTGTGGCAGCCACTTTTTTTCCGAAGTGTGCACCCTGCCCTCTTTTGATGGCATTTATGCCTCCACAGTACAATGGCGTCAGCATGAAAAACAAAACAAAAGAAGAGGCATATTTGGAAATGCTGAAACCAGCCGAAACAGTCACCTTTAAAGTCCGGAGCTGCGTCGACGACCTCGACGCCATCAAAGAGTCTCCCGGAGACGGATTCTTCATCAGGTAAGATCACGAGCAGCCATTAATGATCAATCACACTCAAATGGTGACAAGATATCGCAGTTGTCACCTTGGCAGCAGGCTTTAAACTTGGTATCACGTAGACGCAACCACTCTCTAATCCTGTGGAAGCAAGGTGTGAATGGAAGTTCTCACCACAATGTTGCATCTTCACACGTAGGAGCAGTGATTTCTTTTCTTTGCCACAATTAGACTGCAGCGAACTCTCCCCCTTCCACACGGAGGACACCTCAGCCTATACGCTCCGTATAACAGTAATAAATGTAAATGTAGAAAAGGCACAGTGGGCCCAGCAGGTGTTCCTCATTGTTTTGTATAATGTCTCACCGCGATGTCGGCCAGGTCGATGAGCGAATTGGAAAAAGATTGCGCCACCCCAGCTTGATTCTCAATCTGTGTGCTCCGACTGTCTTCTTGTTCTGCATCAGGGCGCTTTATGAGCGAACCGCAGATGTGGAGCAGGAGCTGAGCTTCAAGAAAGACGACATCCTTTACGTCGAAGATACTCTACCAAACGGCAACTTCGGCTACTGGGTGGCCTGGCAACTGGATGAGAATGCGCGGAAGCTGGAGAAAGGACATGTTCCGAGTAAATACCTGTGAGTCCCACAAGTACTTCACTTCAAGTGTTCCACAAGAAAGTTCCGTGGGTTTGACAGCAGGTGTGTTGAACCTCTCCAACCTCTTCCTGCAACACCCTCAGAATGGACCAGGAGTTCTACAGGAGGCACAGCATGACCGACATGAAGGATGATAACGGCACTGGGAAGACTCTTTCCGCTGCTGCTCGGAGGTCCTTCTTCCGCCGCAGGCAGAAGCACAAGCGCAGTGGATCCAAGGATGGGAAGGACGTGATGGCCCTGGACGCCATCAGCACGGACTCTCTGCCGATCACAGAGGGTGAGACCATATGATTTTGTTGAAGACAACACATCTAGAAGTGAAAAGCCAATAATGATACAAGGTCTTCTCCACCCAGATGGAGTCAGCCTGGTGTACCAGCGTGTTCAGAAGGTGGAGTGCACCTCCCCTCGCCCAGTCCTAATCTTAGGTCCACTGGTGGAAGCCAGCAAAGACATGTTGGTGAAAGAAGCTCCTGACAAGTTCTGTCGCTGCCTGCCCGGTGAGCCCATCAGCAGCGACACAGCCCATAATTAGTTTATGTTTCCATCGGAGATACACATGTGATGACAGTTCCCTGTCAGGTCGGCGCTGTAAGTAAATAATTAAACTTCTCCGTGACATCGGCCATTGTTTGTTTTTCTGCGGCCTCTAGAGATCATGAAAGCTTCCCAGCAGGCGATTGAGCGCGGAGTGAAGGATTGCGTGTTCATCGACTACAAAAGGAGAAGCGGCCATTTTGATGTGACAACTGTGGCGTCCATAAAGGAGATCACAGAGAAGGTAGCGTTTATTCGTTCTGTCTCTGACTGGCACCATCAAAGGTGAAGCTGGTGCAGCAGGGCAATGTCTTCATTACTTAAACTCTGCACCAATGACTTGTTGGATCTGTAGCGATCACGGCCTTGTAAGTGCAACAGTTTCTATTTAAAGGTGCAAAGAGAGCTAGCTACTATGATTCATGATTATATCGTACAAGCGAGAATCTGCCTTAAATGTGTGTGATCCGCTGTGGGCACTAAAGCTGGTTCTCCCCCAATCCAAGGTGGAGGCAGTTAATTAACTGTAATTTAATGGCGCACCAAGCAGTCTTTGCACGTTCAGCTGTTCATCCCAAACCATAGGCCGAGTTTGAGTAACGTTTAATGACATTCTACCGGTTTAATGACATTCTACTCTTTTGTTTACCATCCGCCATTCCTCACCTGGCCCTGTTGTCATTTTCTCTCATAGGACAGTCACTGTTTACTTGACATTGCCCCTCACGCCATCGAACGTCTTCACAGTGTTCACATCTACCCAATCGTCATTTTCATTCGCTACAAAAATGCCAAGCAGATAAAGTGAGTAGTGTCATACCTTTATGCATGTTTGTTTTTATTTGTTTACCTCACCTGCAAAACATTGTCATTGACATATTCAACAAAAACAGACTTTGAATTAAGTACGTGCACCTTTTCGACCCAGCACAATCTCATTAAGTGTACTAAATATGTATTAATTACATTACAAAATATAAATACTACACTATGTGGCCCTTTCAAGCCTCTCATCTTCCGACCTGGTATTGTTTTGATTCAGTCTGTGACCTCTAACAGCTAACGGTTCACTTTTCTGTAAGTGTAATTCTTGATTACTTCGTACCTGAGCACTTCTCCTCATCAACAACTAATAGATTTGATCAACTCATTAGTGGAGAAGAGCATTGTGTGTGCACGCCCCCCTAACCTGTGAGGTAGTAGTGCAGGGGCTCGATAGAATCACTGCAATTTTCCAAACATCCCCAGGCTTTTATCATCATTATCATCGGTAATTGCACGGGAAGATTAAGCCAAAACCCACACAAACAAATGCCGGAACGTGGAGGGCGATAGCCGGTAAGCCCTCCCCCCTGTCATCAGCTGAGTGCCAGCTGTCCAGGCTGAGGCTACCCGAGCTCGTGGGTTGGTTAAAAACACATGCTGGCCCGCCGACCCCATCACATGCTCATGCCCGCGAGCACACACGAAGACATACATACACACACACACTAGCGGCAGAGGAAGAGAGGAAGAGGAGCCTTTTTATGGATTTTTATCCTCCTCGCGACATCAACATGCCAACATTGTGGATATTTGATGCCAGGGAAAGAGGGTAGCTCAGTTCAGTGAGATGCTGCTCCCAGGGGGACATAAAAATGAAAATAAAGTGAAGTATTGCTCATCTGATCAGCTGGTGGCTTTAGACACTGCATCCAATAAAACACAAGATTTGCAGATGTATACACGTATCCTCACTGTCCTTGAGCTACAATACACATACGAGCACAACAGGTCCAAACTTATCAACAACCACCGTGGTGACTGATGAGGCGGCGACCTCCATGTGACTTCTTCAGACATTTCTCCAAACTGTGGATTTGCAAATGGGTCTCCGTGGTGTGTTTGCGAATTGAGATTTTGCTGGATGCTGACAGATGACTTGTTGTTTTCCCCAGAGAGCAAAAGGATCCTCTGTACCTCCGGGATAAAGTCTCGCAGAAACATTCCAAGGAGCAGTATGAGCTGGCTCAGAAAACGGAACAGGAATATGGCAGGTTCTTCACAGGTGGGTGATCTCGGCTTCTGGGGTTCCAGCGTGTTGCATTTATTTCCTCAGCAACAGACCATTTCTTATGGATGTGAATCTTCAATAATGGATAGAAATAACAGGCACTGTCGGTGGAGTCCAAAATGGAAAAAAAAAACATACAGGAAGTGTGTCGAGGAGCCAGGGATAAGGACAAAAACCTCAAAGAAACAAACAAAGCCTTCAGTGACCCCTTGGTGTCCGGTCCATGCTCCAGTTTGAATATTGGGATGTTCCCCTCTTTGATTTGATTAGAAGTTATATTTCAAGCATTGACTCTTGACCTTCTCTTTCCTGGAAGAGAGGATGTGAAGAGGAGCAGCAGCAGCCTTGGCGGACAGACACACACGCACACAACTGTCCATTTGATGAATTAACTTCATCTGAGATAAAGGCCAAGTCACAGAGCTTATGGGGCTTTGTGAACGATCGCCCCGGCAAAAAGGATCCTTTGTAATGGGGACAGGGGCCCAACTGATCCACAACACGCCACCCCGACGGAAAAGATGCCGAGCTTGTCTGCACATTGGGATCTAAGCGAGGGTCAAAGCAGAGCATTTGGCGATCAACATGAATTATTATCACATTTACGAATATTACAATGTCTCTCTGGTGGATTTGTTCAGGGGGAAAAAAATGAAATGAGTTTTGCACAATGAAATGCAAATGAGGGGGATGGGGAAAAAATGGGGTTGTAAACACCTGATTAAAAATGTGATTAATCACATCTAATAAAAGCCGTTTTGGACATTAATACAGATTAAAAACAGTTTGAAGGACCTAGATAGTATTGTTCATATCTGCTTTGACATTGAGCTCATAAACATTTTTCCCCCGACCCCCCTCTCTGTGTTGCAGGTGTTGTTCAAGGAGGCAGCCTGGCCTACATTTGCACTCAGATCGTGACCATTGTGGAGCAAGAACAGAGCAAAGTGCTGTGGATTCCAGATTGAGCAACATAAGCGCGTTTCCTCTCGCAGCTCACTGCATGTTACTCCCAAACTCTTTTATTATTTTTATTTTTTTTTTAATGGGATGCTTAATGAATCGGTACATTGTGGTTAAACGCCCAGTAGACACGTAGAGCAATATCAGCACTGATCGCGATATCATGCAGTAGTCCCACTACGATACTGGCGTACTGTACTACACATAGGTTTGTTTACACTAGTATTTAATATAAAGCTTACTTGAATGTTTTATCGCCCCCTTAATCATGTACCGCTCGTTTTTATTCTAGTACGTCCCAGAAACTCATAGGACCACACGCAGACGGCACAGAGGAGAACGCAAATCGGTCGGGACTTGATTCTTGAAGCGAGGACGAAACGGACCACTGTGTGTTCCCCTCTCCGTATTTATTCACATTTTCCTATCATGTAATTTATCTAATCAAATCAAAGATGTCGGTTCTCAGCCTCTGTTATATAAATGTAGTTGTGTAGTACCAGTTACTGTGCTTATTTATAGAGAATATGGGACAGACTCGCTTCCTCCACTTCCACTTTTTTTTTTTTTTTTTCTCAAGTTCTTATACGGTGTCATTTCAGTCCTATCGTACATGTGTGCCAAATAATTCTGGCACTGATCGTCACTACAGTATCCGTTATAAATGACTGATGTGTAGTGCCACATTTTGTGTATTACTCATATTGCCAATATTTGATTTATGTTTTCTTTTAAGAAGGGATTTCTTTATTTCCACTCATTTTTATCCTTTTTTTTTTTGGTCCGCCACAAGTTTTCTCCAATTCCCAGGTGATGTGGACATTTCATCATTTCCAAGCTAACACTAAAGCCACATTGGAACCCCAACTGTTGAAGGCTAATGTTTCTACAAATGATTAAAAATGAAAAGGAGAAAAAAAACATGATGACGAAACGGTGTGTGGTCTCATTGCGAATGCTCACAGTTTGTTCCACGTCTCACTGAATTTGGCGATGTTTTGATCAGTGCACCTGTTTGTCCACTAGGGAGAGCACATCACCCCCGGAGTTCATTCCTGGTAGGTTCACATCTTTATTTACACTGGTCCCTAAAGGGGTGTTTGGATGCCGTTTGTTTGGGCCCCGTTCTCACGTTCCTTAATACTAAAATGTCACCTGGTTCACCACATGCTGAAAGGACTCTGGTGTAATGACATTCTAAGCCAAACATTGATTATGGTCTTGGATTTCTACTGGAAAACAAATGTAAACAAGTTCCCAAAATCGATTTGGAAACTCGAGCTCAGCATCAGCATTTGTTGATGCACATTCTTTAGAATAAATAGTGCAAACATTGCGCCAGTGTCACAGAAAGCACAGATAAGTCTCAAACATTGGAGTACAGAGAAACTTAAACAGCTTTATCGGTGTTTGTGTCCTCCACAGCTGAGCAGGAATGATTTGCCTATCTGGAATTGATGATGAATTTAAGAGTAAAACTGTCGCCGTTCAGTAGCTGCGGCCATTAGGGTGCCGCTCATTAAAAATGCATGAGGCGACCACTATAAATAACCCGAAAATCCAGATAAGCATCGACGTCTGCGGCTCTCTGGCTCCTCCCCGGTACCTGTAAATCTGAGATGCCATCTTCCAGCGGATGGATGTGACGGGCAGACGGCGGAGCTCCGGGCGCGGACGGTCGGCAACCTGCTGCTCCGCCCTCCCAGCTGACTTTTTTTTCTCCACTCAACCGGGCAAAGAAAAGAAAACATCCGTAAAATCGTCCGTATTTGCGGTCTTGAACGCAGCACGGATGATGTGAGCGGCGCTCGTTGGTGCGATTTTACGCGAGCGACCGTCGACTGCGCGGTGCGAGGGCGGACGAATCGCCCGGAGTAGTTTGAATTTTGAGAATTATTCGCGAATCGGCGCCGTGTGACAACAGTGGCTTTGAAACCGCGGAGTTTTTAAGAAAATGTGATGTTTTTTGCCAAAAAAATATCATTCATTCTAATTTTTATTTACGCACAAACCAACGGAAGACGCGCAGCCATGGGCGCAAACCTAGACGCGCACGATCGATCCCTGGATTGTTGACGCAAGTTTGCTTTTTATTTATTGCTCTGTCTTCTCCTCCTCCCTCTCCTCCTTTTTTTTGGACCTGGATGGGCAATCGCCACAACTTGTGTGCGCGCGTTGACTGATGACGAGGCAGCGAAGTGGGAGAAGACGCTCGACCCAACATGGCTGAGCCGCTGGGGCATCAGGGGGCGCTGGCTGGATGAGCTCCCCACCTCCCATCCCGGCCCCCCCGAAGCGCTCCAATCCCGCTCCGCTCTCCCCGGCTGGCAGGGGGTGATCCGAATCCCGACGACAGCCATGCCGAAGAACCGGGACAAATTCGTGCCGGACCCGTCTGTCCACATGTCCAAGATGAGTGTGATCATCCCTTTCTCGCCAGATGTGCCCTGTGACAGCAACGGCCAGCGGATGTGGTGGGCATTCCTCGCCTCCTCCATGGTCACTTTCTTTGGGGGGCTCTTCATCATCCTCCTGTGGAGAACTCTCAAGTACCTGTGGACCGTCTGCTGCCACTGTAACGCCAAAAAGAAGGTACACGCCTCACACACTTGGTTGTGGTACACATCGACACAGGAGTACACGGTGGAACATACGTGACAGGGGTGTGTGTGCTGCCGGTTTGATTTATGAAATGGATTTGTAATTAAATCTCATAGAAATCCCATTGCACGAAAGTAGGTTAGCCGCAACCCCCCTTCCTCACCCCTCATCCCCAACTCCCCATGGCAGCCATAATGCTATAGCAGTAATGACTTAGGTGAGTGCGTTGAATCTCTCCGTGGTGATATCCGACACCTGTTGTTGCACCGTTCACTCCTTCCAAACGCCCTCAGCTTGAATGGTGAAGTAGCTGCCACGCCCAGGTTCCATTGAGTACCGACTTTTAAACCCCTGGACAATTGCCCATTAATTGCCAAAAGAAGACGACCGGGCATTGTCCAACTGTCCTTCAACCTGCGTCAATCAATCAATTCGGTGTACCGCAGGCGTAACGAGGCCACAATGAAGTGATGATTGGGAGCCAACGAGGTGTGCCCGGATTAGGAATTCTGCCAGGGATGTGCGGTCAGGGGAGGCAGGGGGAGGCGGTGCCTCACCTGTCATCATGGAGGGAGAACGAATACAACTTAATAGTAATATAAGCCGTCAATCGCTGCTAGAGAAACGGTGAACAAGCTACTCTGTAGGATTCACAAGTTTGTAAATCTGATTTCGATGGAGTCGATGCCTCACCAGCCATGAACCTCACTCCACGTCGCTTAACCCCACAGATGTGAGTTTAGTTCCTGAGTCCTCATGTATGACGCCTCTAGAAGCGATTCTGGAACGTTTGGATCTAAAGTCGTCCTCCATCGGGCCCCTCATGTCAGATTACCGTTGACACCTTTTCATTTGAATAAGCTGTTGCCTAGCAGCCGTCTCAAAACTCGAGCGGCATTTCCCCTTGTGGCAGATGAGAGTTAGATGTCGAATTATTGGACATTTCTCGATCAGAACGCCTCCGGCTGCAAACGTGCCCGGCATATCTGTCTTGTAGCGGATTCCTTGGCTTTGTATGGGAAGCTCGTTGCCTGGTAGCGGTGTGGGCGGGGTCGGTTGGTAGGGATGATAGAGGGAACCATGTTTAAAAGGTGTGAAACTTTCGTGTTTGGTGTTCAAATCCAAGCTTTTCGATTCTCCAGGGGTTCTCAAAGAACCTGTTGCTTCTACTGAAACTGCAACGGCGAGCTAAGTTCCTCGGGAACATGCTGCAGTGATTTTGGCGTTCTGGACTGGGGCCTGTGCCGGTGCTGCTGTCGAGCACCATTTGTTATCGCTTTGTTGCACCTCTAGAGGTCAGGAATACTTTCAGACGCTTCAACCCCGTCAGCTGTTTAGCTGCAACGACCTGCACCTCAGTTGGAGGTTAACACACACACACCCTCCCACATACACACGCATGCCACAAAGTAATCCCTGGAAATAATTTTCATAACACGAAAGGCAGAGTTCCACCACTGCTGTAAAGTTATTACACGGCCAGCTGGTCCAGCACTGCGCCACGGTCCCCCACGCCACCTCCCTCTAAGATTCCAACATCTTTTTTTAATCAAAATCGCCAGTTTGTGTCCTTAGCATATGTCCTGAAGGACATAAAAGCATCGTCTGTCCACCCCTGAAAAGGTGATTGAGGGATAGAAATGGCGGAGGCCCACGCTGACCTTTAGAGGTCGGACGTTTTTGTGTTTCGTTCCGCCTCAGGGCTGGTGAAGCGGTTCCGAGAAAGCGCAGACTCCCATCAGAGGGTGATTGGTGTCACAACCTCCGTGTTTTCAATCCTGGCTCTCCACGCCCCTCTCGAACCCTGGACGCGTGCAGCGTGTTTGCCTTCGCACATACGTTTCTGTGTGTGTGTGTGTGTGTGTGTGCGTCGTCGTTATCGCGTTTCCTCAGCAGCGCCCCCAGCCCGAGGGGAATCGATAACTGACAGATATTAACGCATTTCTTTAAAAGCCGGGGTCGTATCTAAGAGTTGACGAAGGCCTACCCGCGTCTGTAAACACAGACGCGTCTGTAAACACGGTCATAAATGGTC
Source organism: Carapus acus (assembly GCA_900312935.1). Lineage (NCBI taxonomy): Eukaryota > Metazoa > Chordata > Actinopteri > Ophidiiformes > Carapidae > Carapus > Carapus acus. Next base: position 18,717 of record OMPJ01022021.1, read on the forward strand.
TCAACTTTAAGCACCAAGCGCGCCGGAAGTCCCGCTCGCGCTTCCCTGTAACCGCCACGGCACTCAAACAAACACCAGAGCAATCAGGCCTCCCGCACTCAGAACAGCCAAACAACCTCAAGTGTTGTAATAATTCCTCCCCGCTGCTGCTTTCCAACTCCAAAGCTGGAGGCAACGGCAGTCTCAGCCATTGTAAACATCACTTAGAGACTTTGGACAAGCTGGAATTGAAGATATTGGCCTTTTGCGTTTACATGCCGCAGGAAAAACAAGTGGATGGTAGAATACACACGGTACCGAGACAAATACTGTGCCAGTGTCGCGGTATTTGTACATATCTCACTGCCAGTTGGCAGCGAAATGACACCTGGAGAAGCTTGTAGATTTGAAAATGAGTACTTTTGCGCATCCTGTGTGTGTATGTGTGTGTGTATGCGTGCGTGTGTGTACAAGGGAGCAGTCAGCGTTCCGGAAATTGCGTTGGATGCTTTTGTTTTGCCAACTGAGAGCACTGAACCTCGCCAACCTGTTGTGTTTTCTCTCTGGGAGCGAGCCAGCCAGGGGTCATCTTTCCACTTCCACTCCCTCCTTCCTCCCTTCTTCCCTCCCTCTCTCCCTCTTTTGCTCTTTTTTATTTACTCTCATTCCCCGTCGTCCTCCCTCCCTCCCCTTCCTCGTCCTTCCTCTCTAAGAATGGCTCGTCCCGCAAAGTGTCACAGACGCGGCGTCGGGCGCATACGGTATGTGCCATATGAATCACCAGTTTTTGTTGCTAGGCAACTAGCAAGCCAAAGGATTTCATTATAAGGGTAAATCTCCCTTATGCAATTGTCTGAGCGGTGAGACGTGGCAGGACCGTGTTGTGGGAAACGCCTCCCACCGCTCTGCACATGTCATTAGCTGCCCAAACATGGAGCTTTTAGTACATTGTTCCCTCGATGGAGCCGATAATCTCTTTTTCCTGCCTCCCCGATCGGAGTCGGACTCGCGCCTGCGTCTGTTGCCTGGCCGGCGATCGATGGAACTTGGCCTCAGTGACTCGCTGACGAACAACGGCCGTTATCTGTTGAGAAAAAGAAACGGCGCCGCGTCGCATTCGCAAACGGGCTGATAAAATACGGCGGCCCCGGGAGCTCAGGATCCCCTGTGAGGGCAGTGAGCTATTTCCCACCTCAGAGGCCTCGCCGCTGCTCCAGGTGGAGACGCCATTCTTGTCTTTTTCTCCTCTCAGGCCCTGCTGGACTTTTGCCATTCTTGTCGCCCTTTTTCTTGTTGTCTGTGCCTCTTAAGATCTGAAGATGTTTGCTATCAAAACATTGGACCGGCGCCTCCTGAATCGTGGCCTTTAAGGCCTCCATGAGTTGTTTGCGTCCCTGTGTCAGGGTCCGTTTTGCTGCTTTGTGTGTGCAGATGTGGAGCTAAAAGACGCCCTTTGCTTTTTATCAACTCTTTATTCCTTTTCTAATCACGAGGGAACAAAAACACGCGCCGCACTGATTGGAATGTGTCTTTTATGGCAAAGTTTCGGGCTCAGTCTCCGCTGAGAACCAGACCGCCACACGTACCCGGTGGTGTGCTGCCGACCGCCATGTTTGGAAGTTTCCTCACACACAAGCGCTGCGCACACACGCCAAGCACGTCGCAGACTGAGATTTTCAGACCTTGAAATCAGGAAAAAAGCTTTTTGATCAGCAAGACTTTAGTTGACTCAGAGGCAATCATGAATATTCTGTTTAGGTGGATGAGTTGCTACGCAGTTTTTATGCTTTTTTACAAAAAAATACAGATTTTAGCTTCCTACAGTGTGGTGGTTTGGTGCCTTGCTCAAAGGGGGCTTTTACACTGTTTGGATAGGAGTCATTGAGTTTCTATGCATCTTTTTTACATGTTTTACACCTGTCGTGTTTACATGTTGTGGAGCTCAACGTGCTCCATCTTGGAAAGCGCCTTGAGATACCTTCTCTAATGATTTGGCGTCATGAAAATGAAACTTACTCAACTTGTTTCACCCTCCAAAACATGACTTTAGGTCATAACTGAATCATTATTTCATAACACCCATGCCTCTACTTTGGTGTTCATGTCAGGCCTTGTTTTTTTACTTTTA
>OMPJ01022023.1:5679-45528 GCA_900312935.1 Carapus acus
AAAATTAATAATAATAAAATAATTTTCCTAAAATGAATAAAAAAAAATTTAAGAAAAATATTGCCTCATGTCACAAACATATTTAATGAGGCATACCTGGAAAATAAATGAATTACAATTTTTTTTAAATAAAGATTTTGAAGAATAACAACACCTTGGGTCATTTTTGACCCCACGTGTGCATCTAAGGGTTAACTCACTGACTTAGAAACCACCTTTTCACCTGAATATTCCAAAAATGTGTGTGTGTGTGTGTGTTTTCTGTACCTGTCCGAGAATCTCCACGCACGACGACAGGTACTGTCGAGTGGGTGGGTGCCTCAGCGTGTCTTCGCAAACAAACGACACCACCTGGTAGAACGCCGACACGCCCACCTTCTGCACTGCCGGCGATTTCTGCACCTTGTACATGTTGACCAGGGCCCTGAACGCATCACAACACCCACACGTCAGTCGCCCATCGCCCGCTTTAGCCAAAGACTTGTTCGTTGGCGCGTAAGTGCCGGACTGACGTGATGAAGTTCTCGGTGTGGACGGCGGCCTGGGCCAGACTCTGAGGGGGAGGAGCCGTGGAATCGGCTTGAAGCTTCTTGATGTCGCTGCACAACGACACGATCTGGGTTTGCACTGCCTCCTGTTTCTGGACACACTCGCACTGCAATGACACACACACACACACACACACCACAGATGAGTGTCAAGGCGTCCGTGACAGCTCAGAACAGTGTCGGGAGCTGTGATTGGTCGCACCGTGACGGTGATGTTGGCGGCGCCCTGGCACGACTGCCCTCCTCTGCCTTTGCACTCCAGGGCCATGGTGACTTTCTCAGGGCGGTTTTTGTATAGCAGAGGGAGGCTCTCGAGAAGCTCCTGCTCCATCGCCACCTGCTGGGCTTCACGTGCAACTGCAAGCCTAAAAGCAGACCCAAAAAAAATAATTTGTCTTTTGTTTCTGCGTGTCTACTACTGTGATTCTCTTTGATTTCTACCCTCTGTCTGTACTTGTGTGTGTTTACCTGGCCTGGTCCTGCAGGACGCACAAGTCCTGTTGCAGCAGCTCCCTCGAGGCTTTGACGTCGGTCAGGCAAGCGGCCGGGACTTCAGCCACAGGTGCTTTCTGCTGCTGCATCTCCGGAGCTGCACGAGGAACCGGATGCTTCTGCAGGTTGGACATGATTCGCTCCCTCGCTGCACACACACATACACAAACATTGCGCGAACACATCATTACTGGTCAAAAACTTGCCGACATGGAGGCGTCTCCTGATTGATCGAGGAGGTGGTACCGACCCGTGCTGGTGCTGGCGTAGTCGGTGAAGCTGGGGTGTTTGGCCTGCAGGAAGGCCGGCTCGCTCTGCACCTTCTCCCACAGAGAGAGGACCTCCCTCCCATCATACGCCACTCGCTCCTGGTCCACAAACTCCAACCACAGCTCCTGTCACACAAAAGCATCACACACAAACACACAGCGGTCTGTTAGACCCCTCTGGGAATAGAGAGGGTGAGATGTGAAGAAACCTACACCTCAGCAAAGGAGCAACAGTGGATCAAATTGATCTTGGAAGGGGAAAATAGAAGAAACAATGACCTGCATGAGAGATTCCCCCTTATTTTTGTCACAAGAGAAAAAATGTGGAGTGAGAATGAAGAAGTTATGCAAGAGGAAAAAATACAAGAGAGTAGAAATTTGACTGGGAGGAGAAAATGCGACAGTCTTCATCGGAACAGTTTTCATCACCAGCTCCATGACCCTCTGACCAAAATCTGACAAAAAAACTTCCAACATTTTGAGGTTAGAGACCTCCTTGCACACTCAAACATGTCCAACTTCTGAGTTGAGAACCACAGCCCATTTTATCCAATCATCCTCATCTTTTTGGGGAAATTGCATCGCCATGGTAACAAACCTCTCTGGACCAAGCTGGTAGGTTTGATGAAACTTTTGTGGGGGTGCGTCTAAGACTGCGGGACCAGTTATGCACCAAAGGTTCAAAATAACGAGAAGCTATGAAAGCTGTCAGCCCGCGACGCAGGAGATGATTTAGGATCTGTCTACCACAGTGTGAGGCAGTCGGTCACAGATCATTAGTTTAATACATAGTCAGACTGGAATATCACAATGGCAACTCATCCTCCCACCTCATCACAAAGTTACACACTGACCTGCTGCCTCTGCATGACCTGGGCCAACCTGTGCGGTTCATACTCGGGAGGAAGTGAGGGCAGATACACTTCCTGTTTCTGAAGTTTCTCATCATCCATCCACAGGGCAAATACGCCAAATAGCCTGTAGGGGGCAGCTTGTCTGAGTTAACAAGTCCAGCATTTGTATCGATCCTCGGCTGCTAGGCGGGGACGTACCGGACGAGCTCGGTGTGGAGCTGCGGGGAGATGAGGGGAGGAGGACGGGGGTCGTCCTGGCTGTCCTCAGTGGGAGAGTTTGTCTCCGATGAAGGCGTGAGGGGGGCGGGCACGCGGAGGGCCTGGCCGGCCGCGTGGTGGAAGTCGGACACTTCCTGGATCCTCTGTCTCAGGTCCCGGAGCAGGGACGCATGGGACGAGGACGCGAAGAATCTTCGGCCGATGCATCCGGCAGCCAGCAGGCTGGAGAGCGGAAAACACACACACACAGAGTCACACTTCATACCGATGACACACACCATCCACTGAAATGTGTGTTCAAGCAGATTTAAGTCCTATCTGTCAAGTAGACATCAATTTATGTGACAATGTGTCCTCTGAGCACACTACGGGTTAACGTGGAGTTCCACAGGGCTCCGTACTCAGACCAATTCTGTTCACCCTACCCATATTCAGGCCCCGGCTGTCTGAGGTAGAGCTGCAGAAACTTCTGCCACACCAGAGGGAGGAGCGGATGGTCAGGGGGCGTGGCCAAAGCCTGACACGCCCAGCGGTACACCTGCAGCCTCTGCAGAGACGGAGCCACTGGAAGCTTCAGCCTCTGCTGTGCTTTCTGGAACACACACACACGGATAAGTTCTCAACCTGTCACTGTTCTTGCAATCTCACCTCACCGTGTTGTGATGAGTGTGTTGCCGTACCTTCAAGGCCTGGTCCGGAGAGACGTTGGGCTCGGACAGCAGCTCTCGCTCTACACAGCGCCTGAGCTGAGAGTCTTCCTCGAACACGCCCTCCATGTTGAGCACCAGCCAGGCGAACCAAACCTGCCGATACAGGCACCCCATTTAAGAACGCGACAGTAGCCAGGTTGTCAAAATGAGTGTGCTTCAGTGTGTGCTCACCTCGGCACTCAGGGATTGGCCCTCTATGAAGGAGGGCGTGGAGTTTCCTGCGATCCAGCCGACCAGGGAGGAGAGCAGACCGCGGTCGCCGTGGTATCCTAAAGCGTTCTATGGGGGGGAGAAAAGTTTGGACCACACCACACTGACTTTTAAATTTTGACAGACAGGCTGTCAGCAAAAGGTTCAGAAATATCAAACAGAAACTTCGAAAAACGCATTAGGGTGTTAAATTATTAACCTTTTAATGGACCCAGTTTTGTTTTTCACCCATTTTGCCAGTGCATCAAAGTCTGGTGTTAGTTTGGTTGTTGTTTTTGTTGTTTGTTTACAATGGATTCAAAATTGTGAATTCACTATCAATCTTTGGTGGGCCGGATCAAAAGGACCATTGGGCCTAATCGGGCCCACGGGCCACAGTTTGCCCACCCCCGCTCTACATCATTCTGCCATCGGAGGCGGAGGCGAGTACCTTGTGTTGTTGGTACAACAGCTTCTGCACACACTCCTCTTGGTGGTGTGTGAACGCAGCGCAGCAGATTTGATCCATGAGGAAAAGAACAGTTTTGTCCCTGTACCAAAGGTTCTGCTGAGTCAGAATCCCCACCCAAAACTCCAGAACCGCTCCGGCACCCACGCGACCAGGCAGTGAACTCTCCACGACGTGACTCTGGAAGACAGTGGACACAGTGAGACAGGGGTTCAGGCTGAGGACACGAAGACGGAGGTCAGCGCTCTTCACAGAGCAGACGTTTGGGGGGAGAACCTGGATGACGCTGTTCAGCAGCCGCACGTTGTCTCCATAAGTCGCTCCTGTGAGAAGCGGCGCCACCCTGTGTGTGACCTGCTGCGTCACACCTTGAGGACAAACACTGTCGTACTGCAGGAACAACTGGATGCAGCTCGCGAACCTGAGGAGAGACAAGCGAGGCGTGGGCGTCAAAGATGGGAAAATGGCTGCTCGGGTTTTTCCGCTGACCATTTTAGGTGTTTTCTCTTACTGGGCGTTGTGCAGGAGGTAGAAACTGAGCGGGTAGGTCAGGGGCAGGATGTTGTCCAAGAGATGGACGGCGGCTTTCAGGTGGCGAGACTGAATCAGACTCTTCAACAATCCCACTCCGTCGGTGCAGAAGTGTTCCAGACTGGTGTGAGGGGGGAAAAAAGAAGGCACATCAAACAAAAGCTCAGCGCACAAACCAGCAACAAGGAGTGGGACATGATCGGGACCGACCTGTGTCCCACTGTGGTCATGGCGATGGACAGAAAGCAGCCGATCGGGATGCCGGCTTTCACCGCCCTGAGGACAGAGTGCATGCTGGGGGTGTGCGTGAGCTCAGGTGGCGGGTTGGACGCCAAAACCGGGCCGGACCAGGCTCCTCTGGGGTTCTGGGCGTTGTTGTGGAGCTTCAACCTTAGCAGGAGCTGCCACGCCCATTGGCTGAAGGACGCTTCGGGGGACACGCCCAGACGGAGGACGCTGGCCAGGTACGAGACCTGACAGAGCGAGAGGAGAAGGGAGTATTTACACAAAGACGGGGAGGACGAAGGGTGCGAGGGACAGCGTGGGACGGAGGGACGACCTGCTTGATGCCCTCAGAGATGAGGCCGCTGTAGGGTTTGTCGGTGAGGTACTTCTGATACGCCTCGGCCACCAGCAGGGCAACCTCACCGTGCAGGGACGAGGGCAGGACCAGGGAACCGTCCTGCGGGAGGACACGGCCGCCGAAGAGAAAACGTCAAGCATAAAACTTCAAAAACACTTAAGGGCGAAGCCGAGGCCTCGTCTCACCGGCGTGTATCCCCAGTTCAGGCCTTCCAGCATCACGCAGGCCAGCCTGTTCTCCACCGCCGAGAGAGGATGCTGGATCAGCCAGGCCCCCATCACGCACACCTCCGCCGGCTGCGGCCGCCAAAGGCTGAGCGGGAGCTCTTTGCAGAGGTACAGCGCCACCTATCGCGCAGGCACAGACAGGCAGCCGCTTCAGTTTGAACTCCGCTGGGAAACATGGCGGGTGGCCGTCACGCCTACCATGCCCACGGTCTGGATGGTCTCCCTCAGCCGCTCCAGCAGCACCGAGATGACGTACGGGTGAGCCGTCGCCACTGCCGCCAGTAACTCGCGCCCCACTTTGGAGTAGGTCTCTCTGGTGGACATGCTGACGTAGGAAACCTGCGGAGGAAATGAGAGGGGGATGAATCTAATGAAATACAATAAAGGCCCGGTATGGCATGATAAGGATGGGTCAAAAAATTTGCATCGCATAATAAGCGAGATCGCATATTAGCAAAGTTTAATAAAATACCTCAGATTGACGACTTTTAGGGGAACCATGCCTTTTGTCTGAACCCCCTTTATCGCTAAATACTGAATTTATAGCATGATGTACCCCAAACTGCTCGCACAGTATATCAGATGCATGATTGCAGTTTGTATATTGTATGCACAAATAAACGTATTTGTATGATAACAAATTACAAGTGTGTAATCACACATGGGTGACTGATGAAAACACAAGAAACAAAAAAAGGTGACGATAAAAAGGAAAAAAAGCAGCTTTTGAAGCAAATCCATACCATTTTGCCAACAATAGTAAGAAAAAAAAGGGCTCCATTGATTGATTGTGCCATACAAATTCAATTGAACTGAATCGAATTGAATTGAACTGAACTGAACTGATATATCCAAATTCGTGTTATAAGGAATGGCGTTTTGTGGGCCTTTGCTGTATCAAGCAATTTGTCCAGCGTGTTCTTCATCACACCTGGTAGATGAGCAGAGTTATGGTGGTGACGAAGGCCGGGTCCGAGCGTAGAGTGGGCGTGGCCATCTGTGCCAGCGCGGTGAGGAGCGAGATGCCGTCGGAGCTGTTGACCTCGCACAGCCAGCGCTCAAACCGCTCCTGGTGCTCCGGGTCTGCGGACATCAGAAAAAACAGCGGAGGGGACTTCAGGTCTGTTTTCTGCAGCGGTTATGTGTGTGTTTGTGTGTGTGAGTGTGTGTACCTCTGAGCGCCTGGATGCAGGAATGCGTATCGTAGTCAGTGGTCGTCTCCAGTCCCGCCGTCTCGGCGCACTGCATGACGTAGAGGACCCGCCACAGCATGGGGCTGGACACCGTCCCGTACGGCATCTCCGACATGAACAGCCAGATTCCCAGCCTGAGGGGTAAGGTGGGTAAAAATATTGAAGCGAGCGAGCGTTGGGGAAAGATTGAATCGAATCAAATCGAATCAAATCGAATCAAATCGTGAGGTTCAAATTAATACCTAGCCCTACTGATGGTGACGAAACCCTGAGCTCAGCATGAGAAGGAGACGTGCGGGTCTGAATGTCTGACCGAGCAACTCACCTCTTGTTCCTGAGCACGTGCAGTACAGCTCTGAGGAAGAGATGGTCGTATTCCACCTGCAGCTTCTCCAGGGAGAGGGAGTGTGCGCGAGCGCCGCTTCCGCCCCCTCCGCTCGCACTCACGTACTGGGCCCAGTGGTCGCTGACGTAACACACCGTCATCCTATGAGTGGGAAACAAAGGACCCAGGATGGTTGATTCTAAGCGCTACGCAGAGACCGATGGGCGTCAAGCATGCCGCGTCCCGCTGACCTCATGATGTGCCCGATTCGCTTCACCAGCTGTCGGTATCGCGCCCTGTTGTACGTCTGCAGGCCGAGCGCCAGGACCTCTATGAGCGAGGAGGCGAAGGCGAACACGCGCATCATCATCTGACTGGAGGCCTGCGGCTCGTACACGCCTGTAGCGAGAGAGAGACAGGAGAGAACGTCCATCTGATTAGAAAGGGGCGATACCACCAAAAAAAATCGGAAATAAGAATGCATGAAATGAACGTGGACTCTCACCCTGCTTGCTCATGCCCAGCATGTGCGAGTAGAGCTGCTGGAACGGGAACTGAGTCAGCAGAGATATAAGGTCCTCCTCACACAGCAGCAGCCAGCTGCTCTCTGGGTCCTCATCCTACACACAGGAACGCATTGTGAGATGTCATCAAAACAAAACAGGCAAATAACTAGTTCACAAACATGCTACAAGTTGACGGTAATTTTCAACCCTTAGATGCACACATAGGGTCAAAAATGACCCCTGGGGTTGTTATTTTTCAAAATCTTTATTAAGAAAATTTTTAATATATTCATATTCCAGGTAGTTCTCATTAAAAATGACTGGGACATGAGGCAATATTTCTTTTTATTTATATTTTCATTAATTTTGCAAAAATCCTCAATATTTTGGGAATTTTAATGGGGGTCAAAGATGACCCCACTCACAGAAGAGCGTAGGTAGTGGTAGGCTGTGTATCAAAGAGTCCCAGAGATCAAAAACTCTTGAACATTCTCAGTGCTGTGGCTCTTCACAGACACGCTACAGTCTTGTCCAGATACTCCTCCAAAACAAATAACATCTTGGAAGAGTTTCTGGTTCCCGTTAACCTTCGCCCCTTACCTCTTCTCCTCCCTCGTCCACCAGTGTCCAGTTCCCGGAGTCCGGGGCGGCAGCTGCTGAGCCTTGATTCTCACACGGCTTCATGTGACCCAGGAATTCTGCGCGATGCCTGAGCCAAAACGCAAAGATTCAACAAACGTGCGCGTTGGACGGCACACATCCCACACTGACGCCGCAGCATTTACCGAGACGGCGACATCAGGATGGCCAGAGCGTGCATGAAATGCTGCACCCCGGCGGCGCTCCCCAAGACCTTCATCTGGGTGGAGAGAGGAAAAAAAGTGAGCAGAGTGGAGAGTGAGTCGGTCCACGCTCAAAACACCGTGGCTCGGGTCTGACCTGGAGGAAGGGTGCGGCCCACTTGCCCACCCCAGCGGGACAGCACAGGATATGGCATAGCAGGTACAGATGCTCCCCAGACCCTCCGACATGCAGCAGTACTGCCACCTAGCGGAAGAAACACAGTGAGGAGAGCAAGAACGCATGGATGTGTGTGTATGTGTGTGTGTCAGTGGTTACCAGTCTCTCCAGCCATTGATGAATGTCTGCCTGAAACTGAGCGTCATCCAGGACTCGGCGTGTGAAGCTGAACAGCACGCTAATGGCCTCTTTCAGCGGCGTGAGGGAGCGGAGCTGTGATTGGCTGCGGGACCAATCTGAGGAGGACAATTTAGGGATGATGAGAACTTCGCAGGCCACCATCTTCCCATTCTCCGCCCAGGCGGTGACATGACATCGCACCTTTGAGCAGCTGATGCAGGAATGATTCCACTTGGAGGCGTGACAGAAGAGCGGTGTAAGCATGCAGCGCCACCTTCTGGTGCAGCAGGTCGGTGCGGGCGTCGAACAGTTTGCTGAGCTCGGCCAGCACGCTGTGGTGAAACTCTGCCTGCTGGAAGCGGTGGTATCCACACACCTTGGACTGGTCCGCACACACACCCTGAGGAGCAGAAACAATACTTAAAACTTTTAGAGGACTGCTCATTATTTGCTTTTAGAGATCTTCTTTCCTGCTGCGCACCTGCAGTGTCAGCTGCTCATCTCTGAAGCTCCACAGGCGGTTCTGTGTGCTCTTGCAGTCGGAGGAGTGTGTGTGTAACACAGCGTGCGACTGGGTCAGCTGTCTTCGACAGCGCCAGTAGTTCTGCAGTAGCTCAGTCAGTGCGTGGTTCTCCTGCCGGGCCAGGGCGCAGAACTGGGTGGCGCACACCTCCACGCCTTCTAACCACGTTTGTAATCCCCCTGCCGGCTCCCAGAGCCTGAGCTGCTCCAGGGTAAATGCCTGCAGAGACAATGCAAGATCAGTGGGGGAAAGGTGAAGCTTGAGGGCAGTTGCGCTTGTGCCCTCTTGACAAAATTGAGAATATTGATACTAAATGCCCAAAGAGTCACCACTGTGGTTGGGAGGCAGGGCGCGAAAGGACAGAAATTTCACAGAAATTGCCACATAATACACACTGAGAGACATTGTTCTGGTGTTTGTCCTATTTTTTCAACGTTTGTCTCATTTCTGTATATTTCATTTTATTTTCATTAACATTAACAATGGCGGAAGACAACAATGGAGACAAATCAGTGTCCACACGGCATGTGATGGCATCACCGCCCCTGTTTGACACAGCAGTTGATGAGATCATGAGTTGTGGTTCCACCATCTTACCAGACAAAATGTAGAGTAACATCACAGCACTATTACCATCATGACCTCTATCACTGCAATTTTGAGTCTGTACTCACCACTGCACATAAAAATAAATATTTTCCAAACAAGGCATGAGACTACCTGAATCTCTGGGTGTGTTTGGGGTAACTCGGGGTACAGCCGGCTCCTTGACAGCTCAGCCACGGACTCCAAAGGCTGCAGGCTCTGAGGAGAGGACTCCTGCTCGGGGAGCGCTAGCACGGCGGGGCCCCTGATACAGCTCCTGACAGCCTCCTGCAGCGGCGTCACAGGCCCCTCCTCCAGAGCCGGGAGGGATGGGTACAGAGCTGGGGCACTTGGGATGTTTGGATTCTGAATCTGCGTTGAGGGATGAGGCTGAGGCCATAATGTTTTGTGGGGGTGGAGCACTGCTGACTGCAGCTCAGCTCCCACCTGACTGCTGTCCTCCTCCTTTGTTTTTGGCTGTGCGGCAGAGTCCGTAACCTCTGGCGTCTCCGTTGATGACGAAAGTGTTGTGCTGGTTAAAGCGGATGTAGATGAGCCCTGAAATGAAGTGGTCTGCCCCCGCTCAACTGGCGCCGTGCTCTCTGGGAATTGACATAGTTTCTCTTCCTCATGCTGCTGCGGCTGCTGCTGTTGCTCATCTGGCTCCTGGTAGGGCAGGCTGAGGGGGATATCGACGAAGCTCGGGCTGGCCGTCTCATCGCAGTCAGCTGACGGAGTGGCACTTCTTTTGTTTTCCTCTGGCTGCTTCTGCTTCCTGGCCGTCTGAAAGCAGGCACAGGCACGGATGTTTCAAAAAAATCCATTCTCCTCACTTCACACACTGCTCAGCCTCGGCCATTGAGTCCAGAGCACGTGACAATCAGCAGACAGCTAAAAAATGTGGCTCAGTGTTTGAATTTGACTATGTGTGAACCTGAATCTTAAAAGTTTGATGTCTTATATTCTTATATATATTTTAAACAGCAGTCACAGATTTATCACATTAACAATTACTCAACTCCCTGTACAGGGGAGACAAATACACCTAAACTTCTGCGTTGGGTGAGGAGCAAGGCAGACTTGTAAATGGGTGCTCTTCTCTACACTCTTGCTCAAACAAGCTTCAATTGCTCAGAGTAGAAAAAAATTAATGAGCTGGATTAAAGGATATATATTTAGAAGGTTGCATTACCTGAGATTTTCCACAGCTTTTGGACTTTGTCTTCTTGGGTCTCACAGCCTCCATCATCAGCCTCGGCTATAGCCTCCCCCTTCTCTGGGCTCACATTCGTAAGCAGCGAAATGTTTTGAGCGAAAGTATTGATGATAACAACCAGACCTCATTCGGACATGGAGGATGTAGGCAACAGACAAACAACGGCTTGGGGTAAGCGAGGGCAGTGCCTTAGATAAGATAAGCAGCGACTTGTTGGCTGCATTGAGGATAAACACTGTCAGCGAACCCGAGCAGAGGAGTCATGGGGTAACCCCGACATCCGAATGTATATTGTACAAAAATATCCACATCACGCTTACATACTGTGGCGCCCGTGTGAAGAGTGGGTACGGAGACTGGGGCAGAGCAAACAACGATTACTCAACTGAGACCGATGTAGCCACCACGGCTAGGCTACACAACAGTCGTTAGCTTGTAGCGTATCACCCGCCTTTCTACAAATTTATCAAATCGTTCGATTAGCCCGTACGTCGCCACCGATGTGCCGTTCATAAAATCGGTATCCCATCTATTCCAGGCGACTGACATGGGATGACAACACTCAAACCTGTGTCTCCCAGCCTATTTGTTTTGTTTTCTTCCAGGAACTCTGGCTATCGCGAGCGCTGATAACGTGACTACCCCACCTCTATACGGCAAGCCAGGAAGCTCAAAAAGCTAATATGAGTTTGGAGTTTTCGAAATAGGGCCGCTCTGATGAATCCACACACCCACACAAGAGGGAGCACAAATGGAGGTTTTCGTTCGCCAGCGAGCCGGTACTTTATTTCCCACCGACCTCTCCATAATTTTACGGGCAAAAATTTATCTGAAAAAAAATTACATCAACATCATCATGCAGTTAACGCGATGATACTTGAATATTCCGTTGAGATGAGTTTGAAGGGGATAAAACTAATACAAATAAAGTATGTCTATATGTGAAAAGTAATCTATGTAAATATACTGTAGATACGTGAATACATGTAATCTATATATAATATAAATGATAGAAAATATAAACATATTTTTGTGTATGTATATCAATGTATTAATAACTACATATGAATTAAATATGATTTAATGTGTAAAGTACAACACAGAATATGTATAGTACACATTTTTTAGATTTATTCATTTTTATGTTTATACTCAATAATATGTATAACATATTACATATGGTAATATATTTATCATATCTATATTCATATATTTTTAGAAAAACTTTTTTATCATATTTCATATTTAGCTGTCTTAACTCTTGAACTACTGCGTAATGACATATCATTTTCGTGTATTGATCCAAAATAATGGCTACATTCTCCACTATGCAGCTCCAGCCTAAGAGGAATGGGATCGACCCTCCTTCATCATGCGCCAACACATAAACCCATGTGTCCCCTCTGCATACACTGGATTTTCATCACTTGCGCGTTGATTTCAAGTCCCAAAAGCGTCACTTAGTGCTAAACGGTGGAACTGCATGCCACGGGAGCAACACATCATTCCTTAACTCAACTCAACTTAGCTCTGACAAAAACACCGCCGTCCAAAGCGCTATACTGCATGGCTGCAGAGAAAGTGACCCATCAAAGTACCTGAACACATGAAGGAACAACTTCCAAAAAACAAACAAAATAAAGTTTGAAAAAAATACAGTAAAATCCATCACCTCAAACTGGATTACAAGCCAGAGAGAACAAAATATTTTTGAGAGACTATTTACAAACAGAAAAAGGATGATTTATCTAATGTGCAAAGGAGTCTCTGGATTTCCCAATATGAGACACATAAACGTGTTAACCACGACACCTGCTGCTGAAAACGCCGACGCCGATGAGGTGTATTGTGAACACTTACAGCATCACACCCGTTGAGAGTAGAAATGTTGAAGATCAGTCCATGATATCCAACCTCGGAGAGACTTGCGTCCAATTCATTTGATTATAATCTCATCTCTTATAATCTTATTTAAGTTTTACTTTTTGGGGCGCCAGAAAACATATGCACGTATGTCTGTCTCAATGGCATTACAAGTAATGCACCCACATGTAAGTCAAATCCCGGTTTACTGATGTGTAAGACGGAAAATGGAACGATTCCCTTGTTAAGAAACATCTGGCGAACAAATTCACAGTTCGCTATACCTAGAATAAACATACTGTAAATTCAGTTGTTGTGGGATTTTTTATTTTTATTTCTTATTTTTGTTATTGCAAGTGTTGTCAAATTGAGTAACTTGAACGACTTTTTTTCAGGCATCGTTGTTTTACATCAACTGGCTTTGGTAGCAATCGTTGTAAAAAAAAAAAAAAACACAACTGCAAAATAGACAGAACAAAATAGAATCAAACTTCAAATGCATACTACACATATGTGATTTCACGATATCATTATATTTTGTAGCCACGAACTATCCGCAGACGAAACAGCTGTAACTGTAAGTAAACAGCAGAGAAGTCACAATCGCGCTCTGAGTGCGGTCTTTGAACGCATCACCTGCCATTCAACTATTGTCACAGCGAGTGATAGACAGACAGACAGTTAAGTGAGACAGACTCACAGTATCTGTCTCTGCAAGGAGGAGATTTCACAATTCAAAGGAATATATCCAGGTAAGTCAGGTGCTCCGTTTTAGGAAACTGCGAGAGTGCTGCGCTTTAACTAACAAGATGAAATTTGACTGAGACGCTGCTCCTTTAGGAATCTCTGTAACGACGGCAAAACTCGTTGGAAAGACGGACGGTGCGACGTTAGACATGAGAGCATTCGGACTTTGTTGGACGCATTTTAAACAATGAGATGCAGCTGACAACGTCCCACTCGGATGAAAAGGGAAATTAATGAATTGAGTGATTTTTAAAGGATGCATATTAATCATCGGACACTGGAGCGGAATGCCAGGATAACAATTTGGATATAAGATTTTAATCTGAAATTGAAAACCTTTGACTGTAAAATATGAATCTGGAGCTATGGATTTTAACCTTTTTGGAGTTACCGAACCCCACCAATTTAACCTGCGCCTTCACCAAACCCTTATGACACTCGACCGAAAGACGTACCCAGGTTAAGAACCACTGATCTAGAGTGAGCAAATAACAAATAAATAGAGGAAAGTCAAGTGAAGTCAAGTCAAGGAAGTGATGACGAGTTTCTGCAGAGATGAATGATTAATCATTACTTAATGTTTACGATGGCTGTGATAAGATGGATCGACTACTTCTTCTTTTAGCGATGGGAAGGGTGAGGGCCAGTACCCGGCTGGATCTGCGCTTGTTACTGCCGTGCGTCCTGCTGCTGTGCGCCTGCTATGTGGTCGTCATCACGTCAGCGGGCAATGGCTGGGTGAGCAGCTGCTGGGTGGGATATCTCCACTGATAACATCATGTTCACCTCCAAACCTCTGTGAGCAATCACAGTATTTGCAGGATAGGGCAACATTTTTTAGGAGGTTAAGCAAAGGTTTAGACAATTTGTTATAGTAATTATCACATAGATAGATAGATAGATAGATAGATAGATAGATAGATAGATAGATAGATAGATAGATAGATAGATAGATAGATAGATAGATAGATAGATGTCATTTGTCTTCCTTTTCCAGGTGAGACTCTGCCCGCAGCAGTTCAGACACCCTGACCACCTAAATGTCAGCTACTCACCTTTCACGCCCGTAACTGGCACCAAGACCATCATCATCAATGCCTTTCATGAATTCGACAATCGAGAAATTTTCATTCTCGCCATCGTGAAGATGGAGGAGAAAACGCAACACTACTGTGTCCTGTTCTGCCAAGACCACCAGACCATCGTCTCACCAGCAAGACAGAAGCACCACACCACCCACTTCTTTTTCCCATCAGGAACTGGGGACTTCACGTGTAAAGTGCCGGTGGGATGTGAACCCAGGTCATTTGATGATTCATTGTTACAACAGCAATACCTTGACCAATCACATTGCTGTCACACAAAGTGTTTCTTTGTCCTTGAGATCTGGCAACTGCCAGCACAAGGAAACAGTTTCCCTAAATAAAAATCTTACTAGGTATGCGGGGCTGTTGGCTGAGGACATCAACCTCAACAATTTGTCTGTGGTGCCAATCATAAACACCATCAGCCGGCGCCCTGATTTCCCACTACGCTTCACTGTGTGCATGTCAGCTTTATTCAGAGGCTACAACAACGTGTTGCAGTTTATACAGGCAGGTCATCTTTTTTTTATGTCTTTCACAACTTGACTTGGCAAAAAATGGAGGTTGTGGTTATCCACAAACAAACCCAAACAAGTAACCAGGGACACGCAATGATTCACAGGAATTTTCATCTTGCTGCAGTCGAAATCTGATTTTGTGGCACTACAAATGCTGACAGACTACTTTTCCCAATGCTGTGTTGACTAAACTTGTGTTGTGTTGTGTCTGCTCGGTAGGCGATGGAGCTGTATCGCCTCCTGGGGGCTGAGCACATCGTCGTCTACAAGACCAGCTGCTCCCCCACTATGGAGAAAGTGCTGCACTATTACAGCAAAAAGGTAAAATAAACTCCAATTACGCTCTGACAAAATGTACTTTTGAAGAGAGATGTTAGCGAGGTCGATGCTGCTCTTGTTTCGTTCACACCAATAATTCAGTCGCCACCTGCATCGGATTCCTTTCTCTTCTGCATTGGTTGGTCAGGTTGGTATCCTGGAGGTGCTGCCCTGGCCAATTGACGCCTACATTAACGTGTCTTCCAACTGGTTTAAAACCAAGCCTGAAGAGCAATTGCACTACTATGGTCAGATCCCAGCTCTCAACGACTGTATCCACAGATACATGCATGAGACCAAGTACTTGCTGATTCACGACCCTGATGAAGTCGTGGTGCCCAAAGGTACACCTCAGTCTTCAAGTCAGCAGCATCAGTCTGCAGCACAATCACACCTTTTATTTGCATTTGACAGAGAGTGACACATGGGCAGAGATGGTGTCCACCCTTGAGAGGGAGCACGGCGACAACGTCAATTTCTACTTTGAGAACAATGTTTTCCCCATTGAGGTGACAGAGGATCGCGGAAGGTCAGCCGAAAAATGTTGATGGTGACATAATGAAATTGTCAATGTCTGAGTGGGAGGAGGGTTGCCAGGAGTTCAGGAATCTTAGATGACATCTCAGCGGTGAGGGACACTGTCAAAGGGTGTGGGGTGTGGCACAAGGAGACTTGTTGGTGCGACAAGGGACGAACGAAAGAACACTCAGAGGGATGAGATGAAGCGGAAATTGTGGGACAAGAGTGGCTGGACGGTATAGAAGGAGAGAGGGACAACAACAATCGGTTAGCTAAACGGAGATGTAGCACAAGATGCTGTGTGCAACAGGACAGATATGGAAACATGCTGGAGAGTGGACAGAATGAGAGGATAGTTGGTGTATCAGTTGAGGACACCAAGGATAGGAAGAGGAAGAGGGGGAGACAGGAGGTCTGCTTGGGTGGCCGGGGGGAACAGCCAGAAAACCTGTGGGGCTCATCTCTTGACGACCGGGATTTCTTTTAAATTGGATGAAATCAGGATGCGGAGTCAAGACAACCATAAGACATAGAAGTGATGCTAACAATAGCTTTGAATGTACAAAATCCAAAACTTATGGTTTTTCCTCTCCTGCTCAGTTACCACCTACCTGAATGGGCTCACATCCCAGGCATCAACATGTTGCTGCACGTAAAGCATGAGCCGATCCCCGAGCCTCATTTCAACACTGGAAAGATGATAGTCAACCCGCGCACAGTGCTGCAAATGAGCGTCCACTCTGTCTACGAGCATAGACCGGGGACCCGCACCGTCAAGGTGGGAATTCAACCCCATTATTGCTTAAGTAGACACAACAGTGATTTGTTTGGAATGTCCAGCCTCCATAAGGGCCCAAAACACACAGCCTTGTTTTGTTTTGGAGTATTTAGCTCTTCAAAGGAGACGGCGGTTGCGGCATTTTTGTTGGCATGCTCAGTTGAAAGGACAACTTAGGTCTAAGATGAATTCAACAACATACAGAAACAGACAATCAACAAGTGGTGAGGGATGTGGAGACACTGAGTGAATACTAGAGGCAAAAAGGGAGCAGAGAAAATGATAACCCAACACGCCCAAATATCTCACAATGGGTGTGGAACAAGGATACAGATTACAAAACATGCAGGAAAAAAACACAGTGTTAGAACTTAACGAAAATATCAAGAGCTAAACAAAGAGCAAGTGCAAGGCAGGCTGGCAAGACGACACAGAGCATGTGTAGCACAGACACCTGGACAAAAAGACATACTGTACCCACACTAAAGAGGAGTGCAACAGCTAGTGAGGATTGGATGAAGACGACACAGTGATATGTGCGTTTTGAATTGTTCCTGAGAAAGAGTGTGGATGTGACTGGTTGTTGGTGACGGCATGGCTCTGTAATGGATGGGTGACTTGTCCTCGGGGTGAAAGGCAGCTGGGATTGGTTGATTACAGCTGGGATAGATTCCAGTGTCAACTGGGACAGAGGAGCAAAGGAATAAAAACATATATCCAGGATCCGTAGCGTAGAAGTCTGGATCCCGACAATGAGAGGGATCCACTTTGTTTTTTACTTGGGTATTGATGGGAAAAATATCTATTCATAGCCACAAATATCTACAGTTACACAATTTCCCTTTTGGCTTGGAATTGATCGATCTAAGAAATGGTCTCGTACAGGTTACAATGTATTTTCAGAGAAATACTTTCCTTGCACCCCTTATCTTTCATACAGTCGGAGACAATCGAAAAAACCTGGTGTCCTCCATCTACATTGCTTTCGTCTACTCAAGAGGAGGATTGTGGCAGCTTGGTGTAGGACAGTAGTAGGGTGGCGGGTCCTCTTCCGTCTGCCTATCTGTTTGCCTTGTCTTTTTATGGTGGGACATTGCGGGACTGCAGGCCGGGCTTATCCGAGCCCAATCTGTCCGGGGTCCATCCTGGCTGTAAAGTGTCTGTAAAGGAAACTGCTCCAGCTTGTGTGTTTGCCCCTGTGTGTGACAGAGCTCATCGGGTGTGTGTTGTACGTATGCTTGGCTCAGAGCCAGGGTGAGGACCTCTGTTTTCTCCTTGTAGAAGCGTAATTCTGAGCCTCGACGGCGGGCAAATGCCAGCTCTCTCTGCGCCACCTGCAGCTCCTCAGCCAGTCGCCCCGGAGACCTCTGCTCCCGTCCCAGCCAATCCAAGGCCATGCTGCTGCGCATGTACTCATCAAGACCTCGCTGAGAGTAGTATCTTATCACGCTCTGGTCATGGGACAACAGTCGATCAGTCATGTTAATTCAATGGTTTCCCATCAACCAAACTATAGGATATTGGACAACATGTAAGCACTGTGGGCCAACTGTACCTGGCGAGAGTACCGTTTTTCCCGTAGAACCTTCAGTGTTCCATTCCAATGCAACAGCTGGAACACGGTCATCATTTCCTACAGAGAGGTAGAGAGAGTCGGGGCCAAATCATTAGGATCAAGCCAATCCAAGGCCAGTTGTTGTGCAGAGATTGTGTTAACATGAAATCTGTCATTCAGGGGTATGGCCCAACAGATGTCACACGTCAGCAGGTGGTAAAATTAGAATCAGATAGAGCACAGGGTGTCGAAACATTAACCTAAACTGACCTGAAGACACACAGGTGGGAAAGGCGACAGACAAATGGGCTATTGGATGCTTGACGGCAAAGTTTCAACACAGGACCAGTTCTGCAGTTGTCTCGGTTTGCACAACTGATTAACCCTGTCGGTGTCGGTGCAAGTTCATTGTGCGCCTGTGTCTGCATTGTCTTCATGCACGTGAACAGTGCAGGTCCACAGAGGCACGTGGAATGGCTCCAGTTTCGTAAAGCGAGTTGTGAAAGAAAGAAATGGCAAGAAAGAAAGAATGGCAACGATAGTAACTGTCGGAGATATAGTCACGTACATCTCCGTGGGGGGAGATGTATTAGCTGCTTTGTACTGTGACTCCTTGCCAGAGTTGTGACAAGAAGATAGAGGGGGAGCACATGAGCCAATTGAGAGTGGTGGTCCTAATCATAACAATGGAGCACTCTCCGCTTTTACCATTTGGACCGCGCTGACGCAAAGGACAGGTGTGTTATGATTGTGTTAATCACCAGCTTAAATTCAGATATATATTTACATATGTTATACCTGGAACTCCATCATGGTCCTCCCGATGTACGAGTGGAGCAGCAGACTGTAAGTTCCTATGCTGGTGCTGGAGTCTGAGGCATCCTCCACAGAAACCTGTAGAGAGAAATGGAATTTATGATCATGCTTCAGAATCTTAATCCCTACATTTCACGCCACGTGCGTGTATATATGTGTATGTATGCGTGTGTGTGTGTGTGCGTGTGTGGGTTCCGAGGTACCGCACTGTCCCTGGCTGCCTGCTGCAGGCTGTGAGCAATAAACTGACTGGTGATGCGTCGGCAAGGCAACTCGTTCATGAGCGAGTTCATGAGAGCCACTCGTGCCGCGTCTCTGCGGGCCTCAGCTTGAGTGTTGCACACCTGAGTATGAGGAAATGGACAGGGGATCAGGTAGAGATGGAAATAAGAGAATGCATTTTATTTGTGGTTCTCGGTATGTTTGAGTGAAGTAGGAATGATTGGTGCTGTTGTGACTCCCCACTTAGGGGCCTTCACCGCTAATCATGGGATCAGAAATCAAATCCCAATGAGATTAGAACATCAGAGGCCGTTTTTCGGAGCTGTGAGAGATTTTTAGGGTCACAATGGACCCATTGAGAATCAGTGTGGCCGTTAAGCCTCATGAAATCAGGGAGAGGCATTCTCGAAAGTGTGTGCGAGTCTGTGCATTACAACCTCATATCCTGGGATTTCACATTCACACCTCCACACTTGCCTGCACACAGCGAGTGAAACGCACCTTAAAGTTTCCAAAGCAGCCGCCGCCCGGCAGAGTGACGTAACAGACGTAGGGGGGAGCGGGAAGAGACGCAGACTCGTACAGCAACAAGCTCTCCGTTTGACCCTCAGGCTCTAGGGCAGACTGGTCTGACCTGTGAACATCCCGGTTTGTCTGGTTTGTTGCCCGTTTCTGCTCCCAGAAGTGATGCAGCATCGCCACCACATTCACTGCAGAACAACAAGAATTCATGTTGATCGCAAACGGTGGAAATAAAGCAACGCCAGGGCAAAGACAATATGTACCACAGCTGCTCAAGAACCTCAGAGTACAGAACTTCAGATTTGTGCCTTGGCTTTCTTTGCTTTCTTTGGCTAAAAACAGAAAAAGCAACAAGGAAACAATGGCAAGCGCACTTTCTGAGAAATCCGTTGCTGTCATGTTGTTATGTCATCTTCTGTGTGAGAAATGAAGCACTATGAGGAAATTACATTCACCTTGGAACAAAGAATGTTTTGTCCTAACAGCTGGTACCTGATACCTCTTGTGTATCCTTGTTCCTCATACACCAAGCCTGACAGTTCTCCATTTTCATGTCTACACATGAGCCAGTGTGATGTTTATTCTTTTTTTGCAATCATAAATCCTGATGATCCATTAACGATTTGCATATACATTTATTAATGTGACTATATGACCTATGACCTTTCCTACATG
This sequence comes from Carapus acus, assembly GCA_900312935.1. Taxonomy (NCBI): domain Eukaryota; kingdom Metazoa; phylum Chordata; class Actinopteri; order Ophidiiformes; family Carapidae; genus Carapus; species Carapus acus. The sequence goes on from OMPJ01022023.1 coordinate 25,877, forward strand.
ACAGATTGGTCCAGAGTTGGGAAAACTGTACCACATTCGCCGTCTGAAGAATACAAAGATCAATGAGACTCAGTTGATCCGGGATGAAGGACTCCTGCGATTTGCTCCACAACTGATTGCAGAGACCAACAGAGCTCTGTCCGACATGGAGCTATTATGACATTGGAAGTGAGTTCTTTTGTAGCCCCTTGTTCTCGTTACCAGGTGTCGTTTTTGTGGTTGTCATTTGTCTATCCTGTTCACATTACGGCTCTTGCCTTCCCGTGCCAAGTTTTGGAGTCTGCTTTAGGTTTTTTGCACCCGTTGCCCTCATGATCCCGTCTCCTTTACAAACAGGTTTATTTCTCTCACCAGCCTCCTGCACACCCTCGGTTCAATCTGCAGTTACATACCTGATCTGTTGGGTTTCACTCTCTGCCTTGTGTAAAATACATTCTGTTATATTTCCAATGTGAGTTAAGTTTGATCACCACTTCTGTCTATGTTTAATAGAGCTTCAACAGATTTCACAACAAATTTCCCAGTGAATGCTAACCATAAGCTGGGCAGAACTATTTGAGGTGGCTACTTTGTTGATACATTGATTTGGCGATCCAGGAAATTAAAAGATCCAGGAAAAGTGGTTGAGAGTTTTTTTTTTTTAAATGTATTCTGCCACGTTGGTCCAATGAAATAAGAAGTTAGTCTCCAACTATCTCACGCATTGTATGTTTCTGGAGAAATAGCAGAGCGTCAAACTCTCAAAATGTGGGTTCTGCCAGGCTGCCACCGGGCAGGTACAAACAGAGCAAAGAGAAAAGGAAACCAACCCACTGAGCGTGTCAAACTTTGCATCACGTTGAGTTGTGTTTACTGTCGCCAGGTTACTCACAGTCTTTGCGTTGGAGGTCAGTCTCACTCTGCGACAGACTGGGCATGATGCTCTCCCAAACCTTTGCTCCACTCATACTCATCTGCTGTCCGTGCCGATGTTTTTTACGCGGTCTTGTCCACCGTAAGCTTGCACGAGCTCAGTCACAGTGGTAATGGCCTTGGCCTTAGCGCTGTGCAGCCTCTCCCTCTTAAAACAACAGGCTCGGTATGGGAATGAAAACCTCTCCCTCTCCCTCTCCCTCTCTCTCTCTCACTGCTCCTGTGTGAACATCTCGCTGGGGTCTCCTCTCTCTAAGGAGGCGGACCACCTCCGTCACCCTCACTGCCAATTAGCACACGGGGCCCCTCACTCTCTCCCAACTCACATCACCGAGGCCCAGAGCTGGAATGCTGCACCCCCCACATCCCCATCTCCCTCCTCCTACTCTCACCCCGGGCAGCTGGCTAATCCCTGGACACAAGACACTAACAGACCCAGACCTCAGAAACCATCTTGAAGGACAGGAGAGTGTCAAACTCTTAAAAACAAAAGCTCCAAATTAGCCTGATTCATTGTCCAAAGAGTAGCGAAGGTCTAGAGAGTGCCTGAGATGGTGGATGGGGGTTGGATGCAAGCGTATGTTTGACTCCACAGTCTAATCTGAACTCTGTGAGCCTGAGGTCTGCACCCCATTCAGCCTCTCCAATATGAATGCCCATTGTTTAGGTCTGAATTCATCCGCTCCCTGAAAGCCTCTTGCACACTGATGGACTAAATGCGGAGAATGAAACCGTTTCCCCGTCGGCCAGGCCTCTCGGAGCTCGGCCTTTGCCTGGGCTGTGCGCTGACGCTCTGGAGGCGGAAATGTGTCGGAGAGGGTCTGAAAGGGTGTGTGTGTCCATCCCCTGAAACTTTTCAAAGCGATGCTTGGTGTGTCCCAGAGCATACATGTTCCCACATTTGTGGCAGCATCTTTCGATTCATGAACTCACTGCACAACAGCCATTTCAAGCTGCCGAGGCACATTTGGAACCCTCTAGTTTCACAACAAATACAGTGGAAACACTACCATTCTATATAAACTTGTAAAAAAACATCCAAAAGAAAACATGGAGCTACAAAATCGGTGAGAGGAGAAGAGAAATTTCTGGCCCCGTTGCAAGAACCGCAGTCCAGAGGCAGAGGTCACTAGCAGAGGCCTTCCAGCATGGCAGAGAGTATTCAAGCAGATATTAGTGTTGAAAGTAATGAAGTGAAACTGTTATTCATCACATTAGCTCGCTCAAAAAGTATAAACAATGCGAAGACCTTGATGTGATACATTTATACAACTGAGTAGTGTCATTTAAAGGCCTTTGCACTTTTTATTTAAGATTTTTCTGAAAAAATTGATGATAAAGCATTTTCTGTTTGACTATAAGCTTTGTCCTTGGTACTCAAGCACAGACATGGTTTCTCTCACTCATGCAGGCCCTGAAAACACAATAAAGGAACACAAAGACATTGAATATAACTCAGTTTTATTGTGGATAATGCACTGATGAGCTGAACTAAATATTGATCAGTGTATAGTTCCAGAGGCTGACATCTATTGCTAATATACTTTATGTTCTAGTGTGTCCCAACCTTTCAGGAGCAACAACAGAGATGCCTTTAGCTTTGCCTGCAACCTAAAAGCAGTTGGACAACCTTCATTTTATCGTACTAGGATCATGTTTTTTGTTAACTCTCCTTTGACCACTACACATTCTACTTGCGATGCCACCTTCATTTCACCAGACATCCTGTATGAGTATGTGACCTCTCTACTTAAGTTTTTTTATCTTGAATATTTCATTTGAACTGGAGTCTTCTTCCAAATTGAATCTTCCAGAAAATTCTAGCTTGGATTGTGATCTTTTTCCTTTTTCAGCTACTGATTGCTACTACCACAATCACATCCCATCATGACTGATTCCTCAGTTTGAACACCATCAGGTAGACACACAGGGAAATCACTACCTGTTGCCATCTAGTGCAAGATTATTTCACTGTCTTGCCCTTCACCACATTACTTGAATTGACCAATTAAGATTTTTTCTCGTAACAACCGAAATATTGGATGATTATTTTACCAATTTATATGAATGAGATAATCTCCTATCCTATGGTATACCTGATGATTTCTCATGTCACACTCATGTGGACCGTGGTTGGGTCCCACTGTCCTTCAGACTGCACACGGTCACTGATGACTTACAGGTCCACAGACCAAAACCGGCATAGAGGGTGTGAGTGAATGTGGTGGTGAAGGTGTGGAGGTGCGTCAGTGTGTCAGAGACTCTGTAGAAGGACATTGTGCCAGCAGGACAGTCCACGTACACTCCTATTCTGCGGCGGTCACGGGAGGTCACAGGAACCGAGATGAGCATCTCACTGTTATTGTGCCACACGGAGTAACCGAGATCATCGGAGCAGTTCAGACTCCACGACTGAGGATTTGCTCCAAATTTGCTTCTCTCCTCTCGCCCTTTCCTGACGATTCCTCGGTAACTAACAGAGACATAAACGTTTCCATCCAACTCTACCTCCCAGTAACAGCGTCCGGTTAGTCCTTTTTTACTCAGCAGCTGGGGCCAATCAAACCTCTCTGGATGATCAGGAGGTTTTTGATCGTTTTCCACCCGTGTCACCTTCCTGTTGTTGTCAGACAGTTTAAGGTGTTTGTTTGCTGTTTTTGGGTCCATGTCCAGCTCACAGGCATCTGATGGACAGAGGGAGACAAACAGCAGTAGTTGATAATCTCACATAGCAGCTGCCTTCATTCCTCCCCTATTTATTCTACTTCCAAGAAAACTTCAGCGTGAAGCATTCTGCGATTTATTTGGGGTTGTCCCCGAAAAAAGATCATCTACAGAAACATGTGGCATGGTTTGGTTGTTCAGTTGGATAAAGTCAAATTACACTCAAACTCACATTTCCTCAAACCAGCTTTGATCCTCTCAGGTCCACCATGATCCATCCTGCAGGACACACAGACACATTAGTGATAAATGATGATTACTTAGGATCAGTGTGTCCACTCCTGTGTCCTCACCTGAGAGTGTTCAGTCCCCATTCTGAGCTCTGCAGTCCAGCAGACAGTATCCTCTGTCCTGTGTCCCCTGGATAGTTGTAGTTCAGGTCCAGCTCTCTCAGGTGGTATGGGTTGGAGATCAGAGCTGAGGCCAGGCAAGCACAACCCTCCTGTGTGACCATACAGCCTGAGAGACTGAGAGAACACACACACCATCAGTCTCCATCTTCATGCTCCCTGACACACACAGTTGGTCCCGACCTAAGAGACTCAAGGGGACAGTGTGGACTCGCCAGTCCTTCAGAAAGACTCTTCACTCCTGAATCCTGCAGCTGGTTGTTGCTCAGGTCCAGGTGTTTCAGATTGGAGGACGGAGAGCTGAGGACTGAGGACAGAGCCTCACAGCTTCTCCAGGACAGGTTACAGCCACTGAGCCTGCAAAAAGACATTGACATACGAAGACAGTGAAACACTGCTTTACTGTCGGTAACTTGGGTGATGTGCTGACCTGAGAGACTCCAGGAGACAGTTTGGACTTGCCAGTCCAGCAGACAGACGCATTACTCCTGAATCCTGCAGATCATTTCTGCTGAGGTCAAGGTCTCTCAGACTGTGGGACAGAGAGCTGAGGACTGAGGACAGAGCCTCACAGCTTCTCTCACTCAGATTACAGCCATCAAGCCTGCAAACCAACGGTTGATAAAGTTATTTCCTTTCCAAGGTTGAGGTTCATAATGTGACACCTCCTCACTTACACAGTTTTCCTTGAGGCTTTGACCACTGGCAGCAGCCTGAGAAGAGCCTCTTCTGAAGCAGAGTACGCCTTCAGGTCAAACACCTCCAGAGCTTCATCAGATGACAATAAGATGAAGGCCAGAGCAGACCACTGAGCTGGAGACAGACTGCCTTTTGGGAGACGTCCTGAGTTCAGAGACCTCTGAATCTCCTCCATTAGAGAGAAGTCCCTCAGCTCATTGAGGCAGTGGAACAGGTTGATGGTCCTATCTGGAGAGACAGTCTCACTGATCATCTGCTTGATGTACTGTACTGCTTCCCGATTGGTCTCTGAGCTACTGCCTGTCTGTTCCAGGCAGCCTCGTAACAGTGTCTGATTGGTCTTCAGGGAAAGACCGAGGAGGAAACGAAGAAACAAGTCCAGGTGTCCATTGGGACTCTTGAGGGCCTCGTCCACAGCCCTCTGGTGGAGATCACTCAGTTTGGCTGTTTTCCCTAATAGTCCAGACCACCAGGAGGTTGGTTGATCCTCTGACAGTGGATGTACTCTTGACCTGATGAATGTCTGATGGACATAAAGAGCAGCCAAAAACTCCTGGACACTGAGATGCACAAAGCAGAAGACCTTGTCCTGAAACAGTCCCTTCTCCTCTTTGAAGACCTGTGTGAAGACTCCTGAGAAGACTGAAGCTGTTGTGATGTTGATGCCACACTCCGTCAGGTCCGATTCATAGAAGATCAGGTTTCCTCTCTGCAGCTCATCATGGGCCAGTTTACCCAGAGACACAATCATCTCCCGACTCTCTGGAGTCCACAGTGGATCTGTGTCTGCCGCTCCATCGTACTTCAGTTTCTTGACTTTGGTCTGAAGCAGCAGGAAGAGGATGTACATCTCTGTCAGACTCTTTGGCAGCTCTCCTCTGTCTCTGGTTTCCACCATGTCCTCCAGAACGGTGGCAGTGATCCAGCAGAAGACTGGGATGTGGCACATGATGTAGATGCTTCCTGAGCTCCTGATGTGGGAGATGATGCTGCTGGCCTGCTTCTTTCCTCTGAATCTCTTCCTGAAGTACTCCTCCTTCTGATGATCAGTGAACCCTCTGACCTCTGTGACCCTGTCAACGCTCTCAGGAGGGATCTGAGTGGCTGCTGCAGGTCTGCTGGTGATCCAAAGGCGAGCAGAAGGAAGAAGGTTCCCACTGATGAGGTTTGTCAGGAGAACCTCCAGTGAGCTGGACTTTGTAACATCAGTTAGGATCTCACTGCTGTTGAAGTCCAGAGGAAGCCGACTCTCATCCAGACCATCCAAGATGAAGAGCACCTGCAGATCCTCGAAGCTACAGATTCCTCCTTCTTTGGTTGGGGTGAAGAAGTGATGAAGAAGCTCCACCAGGCTGTAGCGTTTCCCTCTCAGCACATTCAGCTCTCTGAAGGTGAATGGAAAGATGAGCTGGAAGTTCTGGTGGGCCTTGCCCTCAGCCCAGTCCAGACAGAACTTCTGAGTGAGGAGTGTTTTCCCGATGCCGGCCACGCCCTTTGTCATCAGCCTCCTGATTGGCTGATTTCCTCTAGGTGAGGCTTTGAACATGTCCTCAGGTCGGATGGTTGTCTCTGCTGTCTGTGGCCTCCTGGATGCTGCTTCAAGCTGTCTGACCTCATGTTCCTGGTTGACCTCTCCATCTCCCCGCTGTGTGATGTGTAGCTCTGTGTAGATCTCATTCAGAGAGGTTTGCTCTCCTGCTTTGGCCACACCTTCACACACACGCTGGAGCTTCTGCTTCAGATTCGTCTTTAGCTTGTGTTGGCATTGTGCAACCACACCTCCTGGGTGAGGAGATCATGGTCAGAGAAGCAGGAGAGGAGCAGAACACCACATGGGCAGAGGACACTTCTTATTTCCACGTTCTACTACATTTTCAAGCAACAAATACAGTTTGTATCTCATTGTGTGTAGCTCTTGGATGGTCTTACTGCTGTGAAGAGCATCAGCCAGCTCCTCCTGCTCCATGGCCCGCAGGAATTTCACAGCTATCTTCATTAGTGCCTCTTTGATGCCTCTCTGCTCTTCATCCTCTCTGACCAACACCTCTTCCTCCCCACTATTCCCACTCAGAGACCCTCGGAAGGTGTTCAGCTCTTTCCTCACAAACCGGACAATGTTCTCCTCAAGCAGCTGAAAGAAAATCATTTGTCATCCAAAGTGGGACAGAGGACATTGCTCTCCGATTGGGTGTCAGGTGTATGTGCACGGTCCAGTGAAGGAGCATTCTGGACGTTTAGACTTCTCAGAGATGATAAAGTACCGAAGAAAAACATCTCTGAGTTGTCTTTAGGATTTCTCTGTGAGGTGATTTTATCCATGTGTCAGAGGGAAAAGATCCTGACACACCTCAAATATGGAGTCCAGGTCTGCTGGAGGCTGCTGGACACACACTGCCTTAGAGGCCTCTGACTTCTTCAGGCAAAATCTTTGGAGACATGAATAATGAAATAAACAAATACATATTTTGTAGGGATGTCCGATATTGGCTTTTTTGCCGATATCCGATATGCCGATATTGTCCAACTCTCAATGTACCAATACCGATATCAGCCGATACCGATATGTGCGCCGGTAAACGCTTCAGGAGCGCATAGGCACTATTTCGGTGTAACGCACGCATTATTTTATTTATATCGGTAGGCCGATATTATCGGACATCTCTAATATTTTGCTTTGGAAGTGGAAGAGGATCTCAGTATCAAGCTTTCCCAAAAACCCTGCGATGAGTGTTAATGACACTTGTCCTCTGTCTTTTAGAACACTACAAATTACATGGAGGTAACGTAATGACATAATAGTAACGACCAATCCGGTTTAGCCGCTGACCTTCCCACGGCAGACTTCTCTCCATCACTAAAATCAATGAGTCGCTCCATGGACCAGTCACTCTTCGTCGACACATAGCTTTGTGGAGAGGATGTCGCCCTCTGCTGGTCAATCCTACTAGCGCAGCAAAGACAGCTTTTTGACATTGATAAGGATCGATGGCTCAAATGTGAGTGAACATCATCATAGTTTTAGGGGCTCATGCCTTAGAAAAGGAAGATGGTGGCGGGACAGAGAGGAAATGTGAAAACCCTTAGATGGACATAAAAAGGGCTTTGTGATTACTGTTACCTTTCTTTAGAGGACTTCATTCCATCACTGAAATGAACACCAACATGCATGGAGCTGTCACTCCTCATTGACAGAGAGCTTGGTGCACGAGAGTGCGCTTTCTGCTGGCAAAGCCTTTAAACAGCAATGGTACGAACATCAAGGAAGGTTAACTCAGACACGAGGAGAACATAGAAGAGGAAAACAAGTAGCCTTACTTTGTCTGTGAAGGTTCAGGTCCATGATTGATGTCTGGAATGCCTTTGTCGTCACTCATCTTAACCGGACCTCACAGATAAAGAGACACCCTGACTTATTACTCCTTTGGTTTGAAAATGGCAGTTCTATCAATCCAACTTTTGGTTGCTGAAAAAAAGCAAATTGTCACCGGTTGATGACGGATGAATCCTTCTTGACACTCACAAAATGCCAATGAAATGGAACATGCAAGAGCTCCCTTCGACTCTTTGTCTGCTCCCATGTCAGTTGAAATATCAACACCTTAGAGTCATACTCACACTATATGAGTTGTTGTCTGCAGTTAGACACTTTCTCTGTGCAGTGGTCCACTGTCAGGCACTTTCTCTTTCAATATGACTGTACCCTCCACCCCTCCCTCATTCCTTGCATACAGTGATTGGAGACCAGTGGACCGTTACTTTATAACACCATGTGGGTTGATATTGAGGGTTGGTCACACACTTTCTCTTTCACTTTGACTGTTCCCTCCAGTCCTCCCCTATTCCTTGTGTTAGTGGAGACCAGTGGGCTGTGACTTCACAAAACACTGTGATCAGATTACAGGTCAGATTATATGTAAAATGTATACTCATAACCAGAAATAATTTGTTGAACTGTGGTGAATTATCACACTCATAAAGCACAATGCAAATAATGAAATTGACAAATAGGTAAATCAATAGATTAATGTGGGAAGGTACTGCAGAGCATATAGTTTAGAATAAATATGACCTTGAACACACAGGCTGCCTCTTTATCTGCTCACTTGTCTGCTCATGTTGTAGAACACTGCAGCTGTCTAAGAGCCACTATTACAAAAAGTAGGCTTGAAACCTGTTAGTATGAATTGAATATAATGAAATTACGGTCAAAGCCACTCTGCTTCTGTTGTCGGTTGTTCCTCCGCGATGGGACACTGTCTCTCACTGACACCTTTATCAGCGGTCCTCCTCCTCCTGTGTTGGTGTCGTTGGATGCCATCGGGCGGTAACTTAGCGCCCCCTACTGATCAAATTTGAGTGTGGTTCTTTGAGATCACAACACCAAACCCGAATTTATTTCAATATTGCAAATGTCATTTCACCGTGGCACATCGAGAAGCAAAGCGTCTGTACAATAACAACTATATATTCCCATCCTGGTAACCATCATGTCCACTCCAAAAAAAATCCAAACCTGTCTCACTGGGACAGGCTCACTGTGCGCCATGTTTGAATGAGGTGCAGGCATTGTCTCTCTGGAATTGTGGCGGGATTGATTTGATTTGATTAAATCAAATTAGAGACAAAATGCACCATGAAGCACTATTGGAGGCCTTTTATTCACCAGAGCATCTGGCTCTGGCACAGCTCCTCCCACTGCAGGTGTTTAGATGAAAGGTACCCATATTAACTGATGCTGTTTATGAAACAAATTCCAAACTTAAATCAAAATTACACCAATTTATTCCTGTAAATTGGACTTTGTGTCTGGTTTCTCCATCTCAAACTGTGCAGAAACTCTACTCATATTGCAAGCATATCAAAAACAGCACTGTTGGCCAAAGTGCTGCACACAGTCAAGGGAAGAAATGGCTAATTTTGAAATTTACACATATTTCCTTTATAAAATGACACACATTATTTGTTGCCAGATTGGGTGTATAATTATTTCTATGAAACAAGCTGTTTTGTCACATTTTCCATCATTAATTATATCCCTGCACCAATGACATCAACATGTGGCAGTGCGTTAAAACTGCATTTTTATTGACAAGAATGCGAAGGATGATGTAGCAATTTCTAAAGCACGGACAAATATAACAATCAACATGCGTGTAACAATTATATATCAATCTAAATCAATCATGTCTTCCTCTTCCTCGTCCTTCGGCTGCCGCCGCTAGAGGTCGCCACGGCGCATCTCACCTGTGTCCACCTCCTGCTAACGTCTCACAAAAAAAGGATAAACAGTACATACGTCATGCGTGCTTTTGAAAGATAAAATGACCTGAGAATCGACACTTTGATTCGTACAAGTGAGCAAACTACTTTGGTGTCTCACTCCACGTAAAAATAAACACACACACGGGTTGAATCGCCGAGCACATAAAACTATCAGGGACGTCTCCTTGTATACCTGCGAGCCAACAAGTGTGTTTGAGAAGGTGGCCAAACCAGACGCCGCCTTACCGACCGGTTTAGCCCACGCTGGCTCGTAGGTGGGCCGTAGCGGAGCGGTGTCCCGACGGCCTATGAAGGCGGGCGGGCGGGTGTTGGGTTTCCCAGCTCATCGGGCCTCCACCCCTCCACCTCTACCCCTCCTGTCCTCCTCCTCCTGCTCACCCAGCCTCGTCCTGTGCGTGTTGTGTTGTGCGGCTTGGCTTTGTATGTTAGCTAACAAAACCCAGATAAGTTAGCCACTCCGCTAGCCACCGTCCTTCCTCCAAGTTGTCACGACCTGTCATTTAACCCACTGGCTCGGCCAACATGTTACGCGGTCATAGCTGCCGTTGCAAAATACAAAAAAAGTGACTTTCTGCGTGGGTAAGTTGTGTCAAATTTCGGCTCAGGTTCAGGCAGCGTTTCCATTGCACAGAGCCGCTCTGTGGAGTCGTTAGCTGCTGGCGGCTGTTAGCAGGAAAGCCGTTGATGCGTATGTTTTGTGAGTTTTCTATTTTTATTTTTTGACGCTTCTGGGACTATCTCAAGAATTTGGACCTCGCCTAATGGGAATTAAATGCATACGTGCATTTTTTTCGACGTGACTCGACCAAGGACTGGAGCGGTTAACCGCGTATTGTGGTGGTGTCCACGACGAGAGGTAAGGCACCAGGTGGGGACACTTGTTGCAAACCTCACTACAAACTCGGAACAAAACAAAACAGAGTCGAAGATGTTAATAACAAATGTTGTTCGTGTATAATTTGCTTGTAGACGCCGAGGATTACGTCCACTAGCTGCACAGGGAATCTAAACTGACCTTAATCTGCTTGACCAGGACCTCATTAGTACTAGTGAGGTATAGACAGACAGTGTCGAATTGATGAGGTTTAGCGAAGGACAACTAATTTCTGAGAGTGGAATTGGTGTTTGTTGCAAAGCAGTTCTAAACTAAAGTTGTTGGACCAGTTGACGCGTCTCCTTTTGTCTGTGTAAGGAAATTTCCTCTGCAAAACTGGCCTAACCAGGTCATTGACTTTACCTTTTTAGAATCAAACTCCGTGGAGTAGCAAAAGTCACACGGCAATCCCCGGGCTTCCCTGTTTAGTCCTTTATTGTTTTACCATATGCCGCCACGAACATTCCTACAGATGGTAGCAAACATACTGAATGTGGAGTGAGAAGCCACATCCCTTATCTGAAAGAAGATGACCTGGCTTGAGGGTTTAATCAAAGAGTTTTAGAGTTATAAACCTAATTTTTCACCCAGGCTGTCTTGCTGGATCCCCCTTTACAGGGAATGTCTCACATTCCTTCCTCGGCAAAAGCGTTTCCCGTCAACATCAAGGGCCTCGAGTTTAAAGATCTCTCTACCACTGACTCACCAGTTCCCTCTGTTTTCCTGCTTTTTGTCGACTCCTGATAGTGTAACTGCTGGGAATATGCGTGAGGAATAGACACTCTGTATTTTAGACGAGATATGTAGAGAGCACACTTTTGTTGCACCTTTGTAACAGTTGTCATGGTCACCACATCCATAGATTAAGGTACATATACTAATTTCAGTGGGACAGCTGGCAGATAAATACCAAGCAGCGAGAGGGCAAATCTGAGATAAGGGAAATGGTTAACATGCTTCCTTAATGACTTCTGTCATGTCGGCAGTTGTTCATGTCTGCAAATATTCATCATGTAGTTTGGGTGTGTCTCTAAGTTGAGGTCCGCGCCAACAATATGCTACGTTTGTGCGTGAGATCACAGTTCCCGTGACTCGTCAGTGCAACTTGTCAGTCACAATTTAGTTTACTCTATCCACCAGCGAAATATTTGTTGATACATGGTGTGATCCTCTCAGGTCCCTTGACGGCTGTCTTCCTGATATGACCTCGTTTCGCAATTCTAACACAAACCAGAGCTCAACTGCAGGCGGCTGACATCTGGACAGGTGAGTGACGCCAGGATTTTGCTCAGTGGGTTTTAGCCAGGCCAAACTAAACCGAAAAAGTAGCCTCAGTAGTGTGTTCATCTCTAGTTGCATACCACAGTTGGTTGTTATGAAGTATCTCAACTCAGCAACATGTGGAAAACATTATGAAATGTGGAGTAGGGGGTGTCTTAAAGGCGTATCACTTCAGAGCTGGAATCGTAAGAGCTGGCAAAGAAACAAGGCAGGATAATTGTATTTTAATCTTTATTTCTCACTTTGGTCGATGATCGTTCTCCCTCAATGGTAAGCAATGGAAGTTCTTAGTTTTCAGCTGAATGCCCTGTACAAGCCTGATATGCCCGAGTCTTACAACATGACATGAAAACAATGACATTGTGCGGCTGTGCAGCCCCTCCCTGTCTGGGGATTTGTGTGAAAGGTACACCAAAGTCATTACTGCGCCAACAGTCCTTCAGCAAAGGGATGACCAGTAGTGATAATTAATAATGGAGAGCGAGCACTCACACATGGGACACAAACATATTAGTGGTAATAACAATGTCAACTTCAGAAGTTATGTAAATGTGTGTTTTGTATACTGTATTTAGTCTACCTTTTCAGATGTGTTTTCACTAATACATGCCTTAACGATCATCTCTGTCATGTGCCTTAAAATTGTGGGTGATTTCATAAACTGTGGTGATTATTCACATATGTAAATTTCCATGTAGGGTTTTTGTCACTGCTAGAAAAGGGATTTTTATGCACTTTTTGTCATTCTTTGTGTTGTCCACAGTTCCTGTTGAAGAGGATGGCTGCCCAGGTGGAGGTACAAACAGGGGAGGTGGGGAGAACAGTGGCGGGAGGACGGCTACACCTTAGCCCGCTTACTAACTCAAGCAACGTGGTCCCCATTCAGAGCCCCTCCAGCAACCAGACTGTCATCCTCACGCCAGAGCCTGGTAAAGCTGTACCAACCGCCAAACCACGTCTCACACCTAAACCCTTTGCTGTGGAAAGGAACCAAACCATTAAACCCATACTTGCCCCCAAGCCACAGACCAAACCCCGGCCAGAGCCAACGCGCTTCGCTGGATACAAACCTGAGCCTCCAAACACTCCGAAACCACAGCAACGGGTCGTTGCTGGTAAACCCAAGCCGGTGCCAACCAACCCAAGTCGTCCCTGTGAAACCTCCTTTAAAGCGGCCGCAAGGAATACAGGGCAAACAAACAAACCTGTCGTCCATCCATTTAAACCGGCCCTCCCTATTGACCCCACAGACCCCAGCAAACCCAGGCACCCGATTCCAGCACAGAGGAAAAAGACCATTCCATCACATTTAGCAAGTTCCTACAGTCCTGCCAAAGGCCCTGCAGCCGAGTGGTCTGGAACCACCAAAAATGAAGAGAGGAAGGCACAGACAACAGCCAGTGCATCTATTACAAGAGCTAAATCAATGGGTTTCCTCTCTCAGATAGGGAAAGAGGAAGAAGAAGAAGAAGTAAAGCATGGCACAGAGGGAGCCGTGCCACTCCGACCCCACTCCAAGGTTCCCAAACCGAGACCTGTATCGGCAATGTACACTGAATGTCCCCTTCAAGCCCAGCCGTCAACTCCTGCTAGTCGATGGAGTGGGAGACGGCCTCTTTCTGCTGATCTCACGTCCAAGTTTGAGTCCATCGGCCTTTCTTTGCATCGTAAACCTACCAACACCAATACTAAGGCGAGAGTCCCAGAGGACACGGGACAACCGCAGCTGAAGGAGCAAGATAAAATGCCCAAGGGTACCACAACACAAGCCCCAGAGGTTGTCTCTAGGCACCCCAAGGAACAAGGCATCAGTGAGACAGACGAGTCGAATATGAAGGCGACGGAGGACGTGACAAGTGGGGGTAGCATCAAGAGGAGGATCAGCCTGCTCCTTGATTCCTCTGGCTCTCCCGGGACAGATCCCGCTGGACAAGGCCTGGAGGCTCCCTCCCCAGGCCAGCCCGCCCCTGAGAATGAACCCTGTGTGGGTGTGAAAGAGCGAATCAAGCAGCTGACAGAAGACGTAGCACCAACTCAGAGTCCCGTCATTAAACCAGCCCTGAAACCTCGCCCCTTGCCCCTCGACCTGACCAAAAGGTGAGAGCTCTCCTCTGTTTTGCACGCTATTATCGGCCTGTTCCATGGTCCAGGAGTTCACTGGCATGGTTGAACTTGTGTGTCTCCAATCAGGTTTATCTCCGAGAGGTCCGGTGACCCTGGCAGTCCCTCCTTTGGTGAGGGGACAGAGCACAGTGAGAGTAGCAAAGATCCTCTCAAGAGGGTAAGAGACTGTGCAATGTCTGTGATTTTTTGGGATTGGGTTTTAATTTTTCAACGCATAATTGTGCAAATGAGTACACTGCAAAATGTGTGTAAGTCCAAGGTTTAATTAATCCGCAACAAATAAAATCAGATTTATTTCAAATTCGCCAAAGCAATCCCTCCCTTCTCTTGAAATCTGGATGATCTTCAGAATTAATGGCAATGAAATGCTTCGACGTTGTTCTACGTCATTGCAAATTGTACTAGATTACAGGTGCAATGCTTATTGATTGTCACCTAGACAAGGAAACTACGCAAGTATTTGAGAAGTGGTTTAGGACTACGTGGAGGATGACTGGATCAGATTAGTCACAAATTATTGATATTTTTCCATGGTTCAGTCCATGGTCTGCCTGCCACTATCTTGAATTGTCCTTGAATCTATAAAGAGGGGATTGTCTGATTTATGATGCTAATATCTACGCAGTGTGTGTAAATGATGCGGAAGCAGGCTTGGATTCAGAATTTAAGGCACCCTCCGACTATAATTATAATATGAATGTCACCATGCTGTATTCAAGAAGAACCGGTCATTGTGGTTACATAATCAGTCTTAGTGTCTTTGCAGCAGGCCTGAGCTGTGGCGCTTTATGTTTTTGTGTTTATAAAAACAAACCTACATTCCACTGATTTGACACTGTGATGCCTGTGTCTAACAGCCATAAGGCCTTGAAATCCATGTTGAAAAGAGCAAATGCCTTGTGCTTCACTTTGTGGGAAAGTTCTGTTGTGGACATACCCTGATGTAGACCCGCAAAGCCCTGAAACCTGAGATGGTTGGCGCATTAATCATCCCTCGACACCGTTGGTTATGAAACGTTCAGAGAGCAGATCACTGGGAAAAGGTCAACAGAGAGAGGCTTTGATTACCACCTCTGCACCACACCCTCTGCTGCGAGGCCAGAGTACAACAGAGGGATAACATTTCTGTGTTCGCAGCTGACAGTTGCTCCTCGAATCACATTATCCCTCTGGGCCTTCCAACTATGTTCACTCTGAACCCAAGAATTCCACTGTTTTGACTTATTTTATATTATTCTTTCCATCTCTTTGTATGACTTCCTCTTTCACACTGCTCAATATTTAGAATTACCTGTTAAGTCAAGCAACTGTTAAGAAAGTGCACCATGTTCTAGAGTTGTTGATGCTTAATGATGCTCTTTAATTTCTGAATTTTTAGACTGAAGAGTCGGTGACAATCTCCAGCAACCACAGTAGGACTGTGGATATCAAAGATTCTGAGGAGCAGCTGAGAAACGTCCCCCGGCTTGAAAAGAGTGAGGAAAGGCCGACATCTGGCGACGCATCTAAAGACAATACCAGCAGTAAAGAAGTGCAGACAGTCCGAGCCTCTGTTTTCGAAAATGTGGTGGAGAGGCACAATGTGCTGGTGTTGGATGATGTTGTTCAGCCCGAAAATACAGCAAAGGACCTGGTTGTAGCGTCTAACCTCAACAAAACAACGGATAGCGAAGATGATGGAAGCCTCGTCACCGCTACCTACAAAGAGCCGGTTTCTCCTTCGAGTCCAGTGCGAGTGTTTCACTGCTTTGATACCGTGCAGGCAGTGGAGGGGAGCAAGGTGGTGAGCGAGAGCGTCCCATCGGCTCAGAGAGAGGACAAGGCCATGACACTGCGCTCAAAACACACTCAAAAAACAATTGCTGCTCCACAAGGAGAACCTGCCGTGTCCTCTGTGTCAGGGCAACAGCCACGGTACCTCCGAGTTGGAGCTCTGCAGAAGTGGGCACCTTTAGACCTTAGCCAACAGGCAGCTACAGATAAAGTGATGCAAATGGAGCTGGAAAGTGATGAGCAGGTGGACAGGGAAGGTGAGAAGAGTAGAGAGGCTGAACAGGAGGAATTGGCAGCAGCCCCTAAACGTTTGAAAACTCTTCAGGCGGAGGAACAGCAAAAACCCCGGGCCACCTACTTTGCTCTGACCGGGCAGATACAGGAACCCGTTCTGAGTGCAGATGCAGGGGTTAAGTCACCGACCCTGGTAGCAACTTTCCCTGACTTCTCTGTGAGGTCCGGACAGGAAAGCTCTCAAGGCAAGGTTCTGCCTCTGAAAAGGAATCCCTCACTAGACAAGGCTGCCAGTAAAGGTCTCACTCCCCATCAAGACCAGCACTTGAGAGATGGCAGACAAACATCAGACTTTGAGAGTGTTTTGAACAGGCCCGCAACCGATGAAGTGATGGAGGTTGAAAAGAGGGTTGAATCCAAAAAGAGGGAACATCAGAGACAGCTTGATAAAGAGAGGCTAGAGCTTTTGGAGTTTGAACGAATGAAGGAGATGGAGATGCAGAGAGAGTTTGAAAGGCAGAGACAGAAAGAGTTTGAGAGGGAAAAGGAGATGGAGAAACAACAAGCGCTGGAAATGAAGAAACGACTCGAAAAGGAAAAACGGCAAGAATTGGAGTTGCAGCACCAGAGAGAACTACAAAGAGAGAGGCAAGAGCAACTTGAGAGAGAGAAAATATTGGAGATGGAAAGAGAGAGATACCGGGAGCTGGAAAGGGAGAGACAGCGAGAGCTGGAAAGGGAGAAGCAGCGAGAGCTGGAGAGGGAGAAGCAGCGAGAGCTGGAGAGGCAGCAAGAGCGGGAAAAGGAGAGACGGCGAGAGCTTGAAAAGGAGAGGGAAAGGCAGCGAGAGCTGGAGAGGGAGAGGCAGCGAGAGCTTGAGAGGGAGAGGCAGCGAGAGCTGGAGAGGGAGAGGCAGCGAGAGCTCGAAAAGGAGAGGCAGCGAGAGCTCGAGAGGCAGCGAGAGCTCGAGAGGCAGCGAGAGCTCGAAAAGGAGAGGCAGCGAGAACTGGAGAGGCAGAGAGAGCTGGAAAGGCAGAGAGAGTTGGAAAAGGAGAGGCAGTTAGAGCTGGAGAGGGACAGGCTGAGAGAGCTTGAAAGGAAGAGGCTGCGAGAGCTCGAACGGGAAAAGGAGCTTGAAAAGGAGAAGAAGCGAGAGCTCGAGAGGCAGCGAGAAAAAGAGAGAGAGAGACAAGAGCTGGAAAGAAAGAGACAAGAGCATGAAAGAGAGAAGCAGAGAGAGCTCGAAAAGGAGAGACAGCAAGGCCTGGAAAGAGAGAGACAACGGCAGCTTGAAAAGGAGAGACAGCAAGAGCTGGAAATGGAAAGACAACGAGAGCAGCTGAAGCAACTGCAGAGGCAGCAAGAGAGGCAGAGAGAGCTGGACAAGGAGAGACGGCTGCTGGAGCATCAAAAGGAGAGGCGGAGAACGATGGAGATTGAAAGGATAAAAGAGTTGGAGACCCTTAAACAGAAAGAAATTGAGAAACAACAGGAGCTGGAGAAAAATAGGCTGAGGGAGAAAATGGAGAAAGAGCAGGCAGAGAAACTCAAACTGATTGCACTTCAACAGGAGATGGACAGACTGAAAGAGTTTGAAAAAGAGAGAGAACGTCAGAGGCAGATAGAAAGGGACCACTTACAAGAGAAAGAGAGAGAAAGGCAGAGAGAGGTGGAGAGACAGAAGCAAAGGGACCTTGAGAGGGAGAGACAGAAGCAGCTGGACATGCTGCGACAGGAATCAGAAAAACTGAGGTTGAGGCAACAGGAATTGGAGAACGAGAAGAAAATGGAGGAGATGGAGAGAATGAAAGAGATGGAGAGGCTCCGACTGCAAGAGTTTGAAAAGCAAAAGCGGGTCGAACGGGAGAGGCAGCAAATTGCGGAGCAGGAGAAACGTAGACTGAGGGAGAAGATGGAGCACGAGGAAGCAGAGAGGATGAGGAAGGTGGCGAAGCAGCAGGCGTCTGAGCGGCAACAGCGAAAAGAGAAGCAGAGAAAAGAGGAGCAGGAGAGGATGGTGTTGGATTCGTCGTCCCTCAAGCCCAAAGTGGTGGATCTGGACTTTGTGCTTCGAGATGCTCCACTCTCCGACTCAAGTCCTCACTGGAATGATCCGGCAACCCGGTGGAAACAGCCGTCTCCCAGAACCGAGGAGACGCACAAAGCTTCCACGCTCGACATCGAATCTTTCCTGTCTCAGGCTCCGCACCCCCAGGGCAAAGACCCACTTCCTGTTTCTGGCATCCAGAGCTCGGAGCTTGGGAACGGGGCTAAGTTACAGCCTCACACGGCCGAGAGGGATAATGGCCGAAAGCCGACGCCACAAACACCAGGCGGCCTGTCTGGCCAGATATGGGCACCGTCCCCCCAGGACCCGTGGGATCTGGTTCTGGGAGAGCAGTTAGTGGACAAGCCCGTGGCTGCCCCCGACCCACCACGAAAGCCCGCCAGCAAACTCAGCGCCGAGCAGCTCCTCCACCGGCTGGACGGGCGGCTCCAGGCTCCGGAGAGACGTTGGTCTGGTGTGCTGGACGAAAGGCTCCATGTGGCTCCGTTCCATGTGAATGAAGCCAAAATCAGTGGCCCACCTGGCGGAGATCCAAGAGGCACCTCCATGGAGCAGATTTGGTCGCCAAGGACGCCTGAGCCTCACAATAACCCGCGGGAGCTCCAAGCTCATCGACGATCAGAAGGGTCCAGGGTAAGGAAGAAGAAAGACACATATCATGAAGCCGAGTGATTTATGTGTAAGCATTTGAATGATTGGCATTGTTAAAGATGAGAACCAAACAGTGTGTTTGTGTGTGTGTTTGTGTGTGTGTGAAGGAGCTGAACAGGATGCGGTCTCGCAGCATGTCGCGTCGGTCCACCCCTTCCAACAGCGCCGTGGAAGGAAGTCTCACCAGGATGAGGAGCCGGAGTGCCCACAGAGAGGGAGACCTCTACGGCAGGGTGAGTCAGTCCTGCAGCAGCTCCGCCTCATGGCAGGAAAGCTGCAAATGAAAAACACACACACACACACAAGCGGTGGCTTGGTCTCTGCGTCAGTGTAATGGCTGGCTAAGAGCCCTTTTGTTACAGTCAGCATTTCTTAGGTAGTACTCCAAAACAGGGAGAAGAGCTCTGCGTGCTCTAAGGATTAGATATCATTGTGTAGACTGATATTTACATGTTCATGTGTGCGTTTTTGGTTGACAAGCAGGATTGCTCGTGGTTCAGTGAAAGCAGAGACAATCTTGATATAACCATACTTAAGTTTGTCTCACAATCAGCCTCACTGGAGCTGACTGTGTGACACACACACACACACACACACACACACACAGGCCTGTAATTCAGTATGGTGTTATGACCGTGCTCACAGTGCTCATTTGTCAGGTGAATCAGAGGGATTGTCA
>OMPJ01022029.1:6938-47978 GCA_900312935.1 Carapus acus
ATCGGGTAAGTGAGAACTGTGCACAACGAGCATCCTCCCCTACCACCCCCCCCCTCCACACACACACACACACACACGCTCACTCCCCAACACCCCCGCCCATTCCATATTCAGGGAGGATGTGCAGGTAACTAATTCAGAGGAGACATCTGTTTTGTGGGCAATACACCAACAATATTCCACCTGGGATAGCATCCATAAACAGCCTCCGAATTTCTTTCCACCTACTTAAACAGAGAGAATGGAAAGCAGGGGTGGTGCTGTTTGGCTGGGACTGGGCGTGTGCGTGTGAAAAAAACAAACATAACCCGGGATGTACAGGATTAGTTTTTTGTTTTTTTTAGTTTTTCACACGTTATAGGGTGCCGGTATTATTTTGGAAGCTGACGGCGTCAGCCATGATTTTCCAGCGCGGCTTGGATGTGGCATCTGCCGCGGTACTCTCGCTGTTTAGCGATCCATTAATCGAACAGACAGACAGCTTACTATTACAGAGAGCCCCCACTCAGCACTTGCACGACCAATTGTTTAATTCTTTCCATTTTCTCGCCGATCAATGCGGCCGCTTCAAAGCGATGGGAACCAGAGCGGATTGATCAGTTCTAATACAAGTCATTAACATACAAGTTGTTGAACAAGTGAGGCCTCTGTACTGTATCTCTGAATCAAGAGAATTGTCGATAAAGCCAGTTTAACACTTTTAACGTCTTTAAACAGTCTGCACAAACAACCCTCCCTCCCCGCTTCTCCCATCCCACTCCCCGACCCAAGAAGGGGATGATCCTAGGCTAATATCCCTTCTTCCCTCTCCCTCCTCCCTCTCCCTCGCCCTCTTTCTATCTCTGTCTCTTTTTGTCTCACTTTCTGCCGGCCGCTCACTCGCTCGACATTTGCCACCAAAGCCCGCACTGGATCGCTCGCTTTCCTTGGCGCGATGATAAATTTATAAGCCAAACTGAGGGTAAAAAGTATCAAACAACCTTGTGAATAGCCGCGTGCTTCGCTTCACCGAGGCGGCGTATCCTTTTCATCAACAAAAATAACTCCTCTGAAGCAGCGAGCGCACACAGCGAGCGTAAAAGGCCATTTTAGCGCACAAGGCGAATGATGGAGGGAGTGAAAGCAGAGCCATCTCAGCAAGCCCCCACCCACCACTGATCCACACCACACAAACATCTCCATGCTACCATCACTACTCGTGGCCATCCTACTACTCTGAGAGCACAGTCTCCGCCCCTTGAAAAAGCTAAATCAAGACTTGGGAAACATACAGCGTCTTTAATAATTCAAGTATGAATAGTCTCTTTAGCGTGGAGACATACAGTCTCCTGATATAAGATCAGTCCCCGAGGGCTTCTTCGCCATCTTGTTTATGGGCCTGGGTGCAACGTGCCCTTTCCTTATCCTCCACTTAAGATGCAACTACCTGCCTGATTATATCAAACAGAGAACAGAAAGCTGTAGGCTATCCTATGGAGACTAGCTGCATTTAGGGGGAGAAAAGTGTTTCATTGCTGTGCATGTAAAACAAGAAGTTGCTCTGAAGTTGTACAGCACATCTCAAATCAAAAGCAAAGTTTAGCAGTAAAGCAATTATTACAGTTGACTAGCATCTTTACTGAGGTTGTGGACTTACACAGGATTGTAAATATTTAACCATCTTTGCACCCAACGCACATTCATATTTTATCAGGTTTCTTGCAGTTTACTCTCAAAAGCAATGCATTGGACTGCATAATTATTGCAGTTTAGCATTTTTTCCAACCTATTACTTCCATAAATACAGGAATTTGAGTTACAGCTCCTCCGAGAGCTAATTTAAGAAAAGTGCGCATTAATTAATACAACCTAGATGGAGGAAAAGAAATCCCTAAGTAAGTGAGCTGTTGGCAGATATCAAGGATGATTTTCACCTTCAAAGGAAATGGGGATGGATTTGAGAGGATGCAGTGTTTTAATCAATACTGTTGACTCTGGGGGTGAGCCGCCATGTTTCAAACCTCTCACACTTCCATTATACAGGAGGGAAGCCTGAACCTGGCATCTGCGCAAAAAGACTTCCCGATTGAAACAGCTTAAATAGCAGTTAATGACCATATTTTGCAGCAAAACAATTATACGATAGCCATGTTGAAATATTCATCTGGTCCCACAGATGCCAGCGTAGGCTTGACTCAAAGTCTTTTGCTCCCGAGCTTTCCATTTGTGTGCATGTCCGTTCTCACATACGACTCCTGGAATAATGAAATAAATATCAAATCTCTAAATATTTCAGTGGCATTCGAGGAGTAAAGTGGAAGTGTTTTTCTGACAGACCCTCTGTTTTCTCCTCTCCTCACAAATGCATTGTGTGCAGCGGCTGGCCCAATCCATCACTCCACGTCTGGCGGGAGGAAAAGCACTTTCCCAGGGTGGGTGATTTTTTTTTTCTACTTCTGCCAGCGCTGCTGTTTCACTGGGCACCCGTGAGACCTTGCTGATGGACACTCTGGTCATCACTGGCAGGGAGCTTTGGGACTCTTTTCAACAGCCCACCCTCCTCCCACTCCTCACCCACCACCCTCCATCTCCACCTCAGCCTGTTCCACTCACCTCCATGTTTTCTCCGCCACCTCCCTTTGTCTCAACAGTGTTGTGCACTCCTTTTTTGACAATGATGACTCCCGTACCTGCTTGAATTCTCCCTTGCAAAGTGCCTCGGCCTTCAGAGATGAGCTGCGCTCCCATGAGGGACTTGAAGCCTCTCTGGGTGTCGTTTGAGCTCCGGCAGGTGACTCCAGTGTAAAAAGTAATTAAAGATGAATGAGGACTTGTGTCTCTGGTTGGTAGAGATTCATGCAAGGCAAGGTCAGGATGCTGTTTTGATATTTCAATAATCGACAAGGATTTTACTGTCAGACTGTCAATTTTCCTCTGCACAATGATGTGAAGACATGACGATGGTGTTCCAACTTACATAGAAGTTCAAATGTTGTTTATATATAATGTTAACAGCATGAAATTACAGAAATTCAAAACTGGATACACTGTGTGTTGTCACATTGATGTTTTTTGTCAGTATGTCACAAACTGCAAAACCAGATTGTCAAGTTACTGATTAGTGATTACTGATGTCTTCTCCAACAAATAGTCAACAACCAGCCTTTGTAAGATATCTAATGTTCTGGTGACAATACTTGTACATCAAACGCACAAAAAAGTTTGCTAATCAGGAGGTGGAGGTGGTGCGCAGGGGAGCAGACTCAAACTTTAAATTCCTGCATCTGAAAATGAGTGTGGAGGAGGACATAACCTTATAATGCAAAGGTTACATGTCTTCCTTCCTAATGTGTTGTGTGAGATAAGCATAAAGCACCCCCAAAAAGTAACAGGTTACAACATCTATTCCATTCCAACCTAAACTTAGTTCGAAAGTCCTCTAGATGCTGCTAATGGACCACCAGCTCTTGATGGTTGTGTATACATAAATGTGAGCTTGTCTTTAGGATCGTCCAGCTAATATTACTTCCATCGGTGCACAGTATGTGCCGTATTTTGAGGGCTCAAGTCAATCTTGGGGAGTAAGATTTACATTTCTGACTCTGTGGAGGCACTGTCACTGGTGCAGCTTGGGAGGCGTACGGAAACATACACAGTTGTTCCAATTTTGCACCGCAGCCTTTTCAAATGAAGGCCGTTCTTGCAGGCATTCAGAACAATTATGTAATAAGATTTCCATCCACATTGAAGTCTTCTTTGCCAAGTGGAGATTTGATTTCTAAAATGCTCACTTTTTGTTTTATTTTGTTGTGAGGTTTTCTTTCTTTCTTTTTTCTTTTTTCCTCGCCATCCACAAAAGGAAGCGGGAAAAGGGTGCAGTCGCTGGAGAAAAACGGGCTGGAAGGCAAATCTAGGCGATGCATACGTTCTTCAAGTGCCCCTGGGTCTTCCATGGGTAGGTAGGATCTGACAAAGAGATCTGTGCAGCAAAAAATCCTCCACTCTGCTTGAGCATGGGAAATTAAGCCTAGATAAAGATTCTCTCTTAAACATACTCCCTCTCTCCTCTCCCTCTCTTTCGTCCTCTCTCCTCAGTGGCAGGAGAAATTACCCATTGTACCATTAGATAAACCCAAACAGCCTTCTCCATAAGACCTCCAGTTCCTCATGCAGTCCCAGCGTGGCGTCCCTCGGGTGTTTGTTCAAAAGGAAAACTCTGCGATGCCTCCGGGGGATGTTTAACTCATTGCAATGGCAAGTATTTAGAGAAAACTCAACAAGTTTGAGGCTGTCAAAGCGAGGATCCAACTGTCAAGCAGTATTATGTCTCTGAGGTGTCTGATGTGAGGTAATGACCAATTGCATCATTTGGACGATCCCATCGCCGAGGAGAGGGAGACTAGACGGCAGCATTTTTTCCCTCTTACACATACACACACACACACCACACACACATGCACAATTCGAATTTTAAGCATCACAGCTAAAAGAATTAAATGATCTTAATTAACTAAGATTATGGCTACAGCTGAAGAGTGGGTTCCATGTTGATACTGAGCGTTGACTTGAGAAGAGTGCAAAGGTTTTTGAGTGTCTGGTGCATAATTAGATGTCAGCAGAGGGTGCAGCGATAAAGTGGTTGTGAAGAGTATTTGTGAAATTAACCATCTATGAAATTGTGTGATGTGATTGAGATCAATGTGGGTCAATTACCTCTTGAGTAGAAATTGAGATATTTTTTAAACATTAGAAAAAGCACATCACTTGATGTGATTATCGTCATTTACAGTTTGTTATCACCGAGCCCACATCAAAAGGTAAATGATGTCTAAGACTCACTTCCCATCCGGACTTATTCTCCAAAATTTATGTTGTGGCGCCCTCTATCTGTTACTCAAGCTACCAAACCACGTCTACACTGAGGCTTTGCACCTTGACAATCTGTGGTATTTCCAGTCTCACAAAGAATTGCATAAAAACAATAAAATGAATAACTCCACAATTCCATAGGGCACGTGATTTATTTTTTTCTCAGTCATCAGCATTTATAGCACTGAGAGTATTGCTAATGAATTTAAAATAAACACACTTCTTTCTAAAGCCACTTTCCTCTGGGTGAAACTGTTTCTTTGTTCTGCCTTTTTCTCACACTGTTGTGGCATGTTGTGTCCACCTGGAGTACTGTTGACCTTATGTCGAGGCACCTACCTTGTTAAAGAAGTCCATTTTCAAGGCTGCTCTTGCTCAAATCAAAACTCCATTATAGATTTTACCTCCAGGGGAACCTAGGGCTCACAAGGTCCTTGGCAATTTTACCTGAGGAAGAAGCTAAAAGGATTTGAATCTCAGTGGACGGATGAAGAGGGAAGGTGTGAGGACGAGAGAGAGGCTAGGATACACACCCCAGGACCCGAGCCCTAATCTGTCTCTGCCAGGCAGGGTGCAAAGCAGAGCAAAAATGGAGATTTAGCGATGGTTCAGCGGCAATGAACCCCAACTACCCAGGCCCGAAAAAGTAGCAGTGGAGGAGGAGACACCTTGGAAAATAAAAGCAGAAAACATGTGCTCGAAGGCTGTCGTCAAAGGTCCCCAACAGGGCCTAGTTCCACTCCCGATGGCCCAGATAACGGGATTCCAATACATTTAACGAAAAAAATGAGACAGCAACAGTGCTCTGCTCTTACTGTCCTTAACTATGTGTGCTAACAAGACAAGATGGTCAAAGATGCAGACAGATCACATCAGGATATCTGTCAGTTCATGGCAACAGCCTTAATAAGTGACAAGGCTTCCTAACCTCAAAGGTTTGGGTTGTGGGGTTGAGGGGGTAGTATCTTTGATTGGTGTTTGTGCAAAGCTGCCATCTAAGACATGTGGAGGTCTAAAAAAAAAACCTGTGCCACTGATTATAGTCCTGGGCAGTGCCCATCAAAGCTGCACCATGAGGGTGGTGACGCTGGGCTGTGCAGTAACTACTACACTTCATAGGACCGAGTTTCATCAGCAAATGTTTTCAAAATAACAAATGGCTTCAATTTTGGGGCGGTTGGGTGGGGCTTAGTTGGAGAAGGGAGCACTTTTGACAACGGGAGCAAATGATGCCTTGCGGAAATAATTAAAACGCAATTACAGCTCATCAGCTGTGCAAGCGCTCATAAAATGCTGTTGTTGAATATCCGCTCCTATCCTGCAGGCACCATGGGAGTAGCAGGCCTTACACACATCTAAAACACACTTCGGGATCACATCCCACACCAGAATTACCACAAGAGAGATAATTGGCTGTAACATGCCCACAACCTCAAATTAGTTTCTTTTGCATTTCATTCGACGCTGGATATTGCATGAGCGCTTATTACTTTCTGGAAAAATACCGTCATCAATCTGCAAATACACAATTTGCCAAGGACAAAGTGAGGAATGCGTCTGGAACCAAGCAGCACACACTCTCACCAGGCTGCTAGCAATGCATAATGAGTCATTAAAGCCGTAACGTGTTTCCTCAGATGATGACGCTAATCCCTGGGAGTCACGTGCAGGATCTGACTGACATCAGCAAGTCGTGACCACGTCAGGTGAGAAGGGAGAGGAGACAAGGGCGTGCCGCACATTTCCAGAAAGCATTTTCTATAAATAAATGGAAGTTTGCAATTTTTGCAAATTATCTTTGCAATAAATTGCACAGTTGTAATCAGAAATGTCATAATAAACTGGCATGCCACAGTGTTTTAGATAATGCCCCTCCATTGCAAATACAGATCACGCTTCAAAACGAACGATGCACCCTGATAAAACTGATACCCGTCAAACTGAGTGAAGAATATCT
Source organism: Carapus acus (assembly GCA_900312935.1). Lineage (NCBI taxonomy): Eukaryota > Metazoa > Chordata > Actinopteri > Ophidiiformes > Carapidae > Carapus > Carapus acus. Next base: position 13,744 of record OMPJ01022029.1, read on the forward strand.
CTTCTTGTTTTCGGTGTCTAACATGAAATTAATGTTGGAAATAGATTTTTACCTTTTTGGCAGTTTTGATTACCCTAAATTCGTGTTGCCAAATCACCTGAGCTCAAATTCAATAAGGTCAACGTAATTGGTAGTGAATTTAATTACATTGCATGGGAAAAATGAGACGTATGAGGGAATTTGGTGTTCCATTACAATATGGGATGATACAAGCTAGTACATATGTAACCGACTTATTGTAATTGGTGCTCCACTGTGCTATGTAATCAAGCTTTGTGCTACTCTATGTTCAAGTATTCATGACGTTACTGAACTTTTGAGTGAATACAAATGGAGTGGGATTGTGATGGAGCACAGACAGATGTGGGTTTTTTTGTTTGTTTGTTTGTTTGTTTTTTAATTTGTAATCATTACAAATTACATCTGCAGCAGATCAGACAGAGCTCATACAGGCACCGCTGTCCGTCTGTTACAGTTGGGGGAGCGTGGTGATGATCCCTCCAAGTCTATGTAGTGGCAATGTACGTCCAGCTGAGGGCAACATTTCACGAGAAATTATATAGACTGGCCTAATTTTGTGGTGTGAGCCGCTACTCGGGGCAAAATTAATTGAAATGTCGGCATATTTCAATACAAGGATTTGCTCAGAAGGTACAGATAAACACAGTCTTAATTTGCGTCTTTCAATCCCTTTATGTGAACAGATATCTTGGAATTATGCAGCATTCTAAAACACAAGATTGAGATGAAAAACATCATCCTGCCGAAAATGTGCTGGCCACCAGTCGTATAAGATTCAAACTTCAGAAAATAATCACATGAAATATCAAGGTATACAATCATATTACTATGTTCTACAATTTACAATTCCAAAGCTATTCATGCTGAGAATGGGTCCAGTTACACAGTGTTACGCAGTGTATGTAAACAGCATAAGGTTGTGATCCTGTGCCAAATTTCTACGAAAAACTCTCAGTATCATCATATGATCAAGCTACTCTATCAAGACTACACTTATCCTTCAGGAGCTACCATGTCTATGTAGATCAGGGATGCTCAATATGTTGATCGCGATCTATTAGTCAATTGCAAAGGTAGTGTGGGTAGACTGCATGGCATTACAAAAAATACACGTCAGCCTGTCGTCCATCCCTACTATGAAATTTGTCGTTTGACTGACGTACGTCCTCTGATACATGATGTGGGTCTATCGCTACCTCCCCTCTCCAAAAAAAGATGTCTGTTGCCACATCTTTTTCTACATGAGGGAGGTGCCCAAATAAGAGGAGATGTACAACCACCGGCAATATTCTGTCAGGCTCGACCTGTCAATGGGAGTTAGCCTTTGCTTTCCCCACTTGAGGATGAGAAAAATTAGTTTTTTTTGTTTAGATTGTGGGGTAGGTAGGTAGGTAGGTAGGTAGGTAGGTAAGTAGGTAAGTAGATCTCTTTGACTTGGCCATTCTCGAAGTAGCTCACAAGTCAAACAAGTATGAGCACCCCTAATGCAGACAGACATCTAGTGACTAATACACTTGAAATGAAAATGAATCCATGTGAATTGAGTTTCCATGTATCCCAGCTGTTTTAAGTATCTGCACAAGTTCAAATAGGTGCCCAGGTACAGCTAGTTGTACATGAACGACATTTTGTGAACCATAGGTTTAAATATCTAGCAAATGGTGTGCAAACATAGCATTTGAGTACAATCTATGTAATTTGCTGTTCTGTAAATGAAATTATATATCGTTTTTTCTGTGTTATTTATTCAGATGAAAACGAAACAAAAAAAGACATGGATTGGATGCTAGATATAATTACCGAGTATCAAGAAACTTAAAATGATTGAATTCACACGTAAGATCATTTTGGTAAAAAAAACATTGTGATGTCGCAAAAGTCATCACTCGAAACAATGGTTGTGTGCCTGTTAATTGGGCAGATACAAATCAGGACATAATTGTAACAGTTGCATTTGCCCCAGGCTCAGTAACAAAATATAACTGAGTGCAACGAAATAGAGAAATTATATAAATAAACATCAAATAATTGTACCGACATAACCATACCAAACAGTGACTGCAGAATTGTGAATACAATTTCGAAAGAACAGGTGAAGAGACAAACTCCTTCACATGCTGTGGAGGAGACATGCTGCGGAATCTATGGGCTAATCTGAATTAGCAAAACAAGTTTTATTAGGTACGGAGAAGTACGTGTCAGGAAATTACCTTGCTAGTTCGATCAAAACTAATGTGACTGTTGTGACACACACTCCGGACTAGTTAACATAATCTGTCGGGTGCCTATCCTGGTCCAGACGAAATGGACTAAACCCTTTGAAATAAATAAATATATGAACAAATCAATGGTGCCCACTGTTTGCACTTTGTGCTACACATTGAGCTTCTAAAACATCATGAGGCATACAAATACTGTGAGGTCAAAGCTACAATTGACTTTTTTTTTTCACTTGCGCATGGAAAAACAACGCCTTCACAGATAAAATGAAATTATCCAGTTTCAAAGTCATGTTTGAGCACTTCACCGTCCATCACTGAGACACTTGCATCCATTCGCAAAAGACACACTGGATTCCTGATTGATGCTCTCCTTGACCTCCAGGGGAAGAGAGTCAAAGAGGTGATCCTCCACAATAAAGCAGTGTCTGCGGAGGAGGCAACACTGACTGAGCTGAGCTGGAAGACGATCCAGACAGTTTCCTTTGAGTTCGAGATGTGTCAGCTGTGACAGTTGGCTGATTTTCTCTGGAATCGAGGCAATACAGTTCTGGCCAAGACACAGTGTCCTCAGTTTGGTGCACTTGAACAGCTGCTTTGGGACAATTTCAACTTTGTTCCCTGTGATGGCAAAATGTTGAAGATTCTGCAAAAAGCCCACTTCCAGTGGAATTGCCACAATCGAGTTGTGGCTGACATCGAGATACCTCAACTTTAGGAGACTAAATAAAGACGAGGGTAATGACTCAAGTTTGTTGTGTGAGAGATAGAGGGACTCAATGTTTTTAATATGGCTGATGGACATGGGAATGTTGATGATCTTATTGTGCCAGAGTTTCAAGCAAGTCAGTCTCTTCAGGTGCTGAAAGCTGATGATTTCCTCGATGGTGCGAATGTTGTTTGATTTCAGGTCTAGCTCTTGAAGGTTGGTCAAACTAAAGATGGCGTGGGGGATCCGCTCCAGCTCACAGTTGTGAAGTTCCAGCTCGGCGAGGTTCATCATTTTCTTCAGGCTATTGAGAACCACGAGTTTTGTGCCGTCATTATGAACCACCAGCCTGATAAGATGTGGCGACAGATCTGTTATGTTTGTGGGAATTTTTGTAAGGTTGCTTTTCAGATGCAAAATCTTTAGGTGCCTGAGGTCTCTGAGAGACTCAAGTCCAATCATTTTATTGTTCTCAGAGTTTAGATTGCCGACCAGGTAAAGTTCACGTAAAGTTTTTAATAAGTACAGCCAAGTTGGAATTTCAGCGACATCAGTGAATTTTACATGAAGGCACCGGAGGTGGTCACGCAGGAAAATGAAAGCAGTCTGCTCTACTTTGGCCGGACAGTGATAGAAGTGCAACTCCTGGAGGTTTATCATTTGAGATATTTTTGCAGTGATCCTGGCATCTGGGATTAATTCTAGTTTAAGAATCTCCAAATCAGTGAGGTCGAACACAGCATCTGGCACTCCAGATAGCATAAAAAGGTGAAGTTCCAGCTTTTCTTGAGGATTGCGTGTTACATGCTGTCTCAGCTTCTCAAAGGTCCACTCATGGTTAAGGCTAATCTCTCTCAGTTTGTTCTCACTTACCTCTGAGAGGAAAACCCCAAAACGCTTTGAGTACAGCTGATCATACTGATCAACCATGTGCAGGAGGAAAGCAAAGTCATTCTTAACATCAGGGATGTCACTGAAGCTGCTCTCCTCTCTGACTTTTTCAAAAGAATACTCCTTGAGAGGTCGCCGAAAAAGCCAGAATAATGTGTATATGCATACCATGCCGTAAACACATATGATAGCGATATAACTGACAAGGAGTTTCTTCAGCATGAATGCCATATTATGTGTGCAATGGAACTTAGTGTACCCTGTCAAATGTTTAATATCAGGCTCACATAGATGGTCAAAGTCAATGGAAGCAACAAACGTCATTGTGTAGCACAAGATCAAGATGAACTTGACCGTTTTGATTACAGTTTGCATGGCATAGAGTTTGTAAATCAAATCACTGTCCTCCACATGGGTACGGAACTTTCTAACTTTTTCAAAGAGAGCCTTTGCTTGCTCACCATCTTTCTTATCCAAAATGGTCATTGATGGGACTTCACTCACAAGTTTTTCAACAGAAAATGTCACACCAGATTTCGTCAATACTGGTGTGGGTTGTTTTGGACTCCCTTCCTCACTACTTGTTGACAGGTGCTTGAGAAGGGTAGAAGCACCAGCTAACCTCTGCTTGTTTTCTTCTGAATCCTCACACGCAGTCTCGGACAAGGCTTTTGTAGTCCAAGGTGACTCAAAACATTTTCCAAGTATCGAAACAAAATGCTCAATTTTGGAGCTTGTCTTTGGGTATTTGAACCAGAAGTTGCTACTGACCATTAACACTATGGTATGGATTAGCGCAAGGTAGGGGAAATATTTTGAATACCAAGGAAGGGCGACATGGTAACACATCTGATTAACAAAAACATATTGCTGGAAATCTAACTTGGTCCTTATTCCCCTGGGATGAATTTGGCCAAGAGCACCTCCTTGCGTAGGGGGTAGTGGTGATCCAATGCTGTCCGGCAGCCGTTTAGCTAAAAGAGGGGCAGCACTTTCACCTCTCCACACACTCCCTGCTGTCTCGACTGCCTCGTGCCCCAAGAAACCCCCAGACTCATCCACTATTTGCTCCAGAATGGGAAGACAAACCACTTGGTCTTTCGTTAGCTGCATAGTTCCAGCAAATATTGCCAGCATAAGCATAACAATACCAAGATAATCCATAAAGACATCCCACCATGGCTTCAGAATTCGATAGGTTGGCTGGATGTCATTGAGGGCAGCTACTTCCGTAAGAGTGAACATTCCTGCAACAGAAATCACACTGTGAGATTTGATGGAGACATTAAACTGGTGACAAGGCAATTGAGAGGAACAAAAACATAATTTGAAAGGTTTGATGAACAAAAACGAAGTTGTTCACTCCCTAAAGAAAGTCAGGTCTCAGCCTGACAAAACCTGTAACCCTAGACACAAGATTGTATTTACAATGTCACAATCAGTAGCGCCAATTTGTATTGATCCAGTTAAGGACTCCCCATTTGGCACTTAATCTAAAACTCTAAGGTAACTCAAAGAAACAAAACATGTTTTAAAATTGTGTCTATTTCTCTGAAGTAGTGACCATAGAAACCTGAGGATGGTTGATGTAACGATTGAGGATACAATGAGCGAGAGAAGATGAAGGAAAGTTATCCGCAATTGCAATCCATTAAGAAAGCAGGTGAAAGGGGAAGACAACTAATAGCAACAATTTCACTTGTCATAAACTCTGTGCAGTCATTAACGCGACAGCAGGAGCAGCCAAAAAAGGCATGAGCGACAACATCCCGCAGAGGGGCTTTCCAAATTGCTGAGAACACCATTTAAGTTTGATATAGATAGTGGTGTCTCTGTACCCCACTATTTCTTACCAAGGATCCAACAGAATTAACTGAAGATGAGATGATTATTAAGTTCGTTTCCCATTTTAGGAGTTGAGTCACATTTTCATTGTTGATATTCCCAAAACAGGCAATGAAAAGCTTGCACAGATAACTTCATGAGCCAGACTTAGTGTGTCAGACTAATGACAAACTTAAGGCAATCATTCCTATGACCGTCCTCCACTCAGTTATCAGTTATCTTTGAGGAAAAGATTTGGAGTAGTGCGGCTTTGCCGACTACCAACAACGTATAATACAGAAGACCACCCTGCACCCTAAGCGTTTATTGAGGGTACTATTGCATAATGAGTCCGAAAAATAAAAACTTAAATGAAATAAATATTACCGATCTAGTTTCTGCGACATTGTTTCTCGCATGCCTTTGTACATCATAACACAAAGTTGACCACTTTCCCACTCGCTCTCATCCACTGACTGTTAATACTGCATGCACCAGTCCATAGGAGCGCATCCAAACTAGGACAAAGGGAAATCATCGACACCTCGATTATGGTGCGGCAGGACACCGATATGATGACAGAATAGTTTCGAAGAGTACAGCTTGTGAATGTGACCGGCTTCGAGACTCGACTCATCCAAGGACACTGAACATGGGGAGGCCCTGATGTCCGTGCGGCCTGCAAACGCACCATCACAATCGAGCCTATGTCTTGCAAAGAACATTTCAAATGAAATAGCTAAATTATGTGATTGTACTTCAGTTTCCCTCGGTTTGTGATCACGGTTATTTGGAAGAATTTTGTCGCTGAATAATTTTAAGCCGCGGTACCACGTGAGCAGTGATGTTTTGTGAGCATTGCGGTTAACACTGGGGCACTGATGCAGGACTGCCTCAGTAAACTAAACCAAGCGCCGGTATGAAATTCTACACATTGCGGGACTATACGCACCTTCAGGCAGGTTAGATCTCGTTATGTAGACGCCAGAAATAGACGGGGCGTCTTCTTAGGGACCATGTTTCTCTGATGAAACCAAACGGGACATTCTTCGCATCAGTTCAGCCGCTGAGCTCACTGTCCGGGATGGTAAGCAGCTTAGCGGTCTACCCCCTCTCCGCCGCAGATGGTCCGGTCCTCGGCCTCACCGCGCACGCACGGCCGCTACGGAGCTCCAGCTGCTGCAAAACCGACGGCCAACGTCGTACAATGGATTGCTGACCGAGTGACCCGAGGCACCAAAAGACACCGATGCGGAGCTGAGGACCGTGTTTTATGATAAATCGCTGAATATTACGTCAGAACAACAATGTAATTTCGCCTCATAATCATCGTGGCAAGTGATCACGAGCACCACAAAACTGCACAACGCAGGCAAACGATGATAAAGTATGCATTGTTCGGACTACGGTTTACATCTACACGATCGGGATTTTGTAAGATTATGTTTTCACTTGCAAATAAATATCCTAGCAGTGATTGCAATGCGTTCAAATATCCATACGGATACTGCAGAATGACAATGGAACTTTCAATAGATACAGAAATGATCTTATTTGATGCAATTGCTGCCCTCCAATCGTGGAACCTTGAGGAACTGTTTTATTGTCAGCAACAACAACAAAATGACACATTTAAAATACAAATAACAATTTAATTGTTCACCGACAGGGAAGTATAAAAATACAGTTTAAATACATTCCTCTTATGTACATTAAAGACATTAAGATAAACGTTACATGGTGTAATGATTGATAACTTACCATTCTATTAATTGTGTGTTTTTGTATCAGAGTGTACACAACACATACATTAATGTAACATAGACTATTCTTTTGGCATTTAACCACCTATAATCCACAGTTTTGTGGATTGCTGGCATTTTCAAAACATCAACATAATATCAAAACAAAATAAATGCACTACAACTTTGGCTACTGGCCCAGAAATCACTGAGGTTCTCATATCATATTTACTGCCAGATACCAAGTCTTTCAAACAACAAGAACTGTGTAACAACATGGCGCTAGCTCCTTATGTGGAGACATTCTTACGATGCAGCTGTAGTATACAGTATATGACAATCGAGACATTGTCCTGTCTGTGGAAATTAATAACCTCCTCAACAGTAGTGTGTCTTGTTTCTAATGCAATGAGCTTATGTTGTGTAAAACAAGTGCACTGAACAAGATGGTGAATAAAGCAGCTGAGGTTTTCGCCATAATAAGATGTGTCACTCATTTTTCATTTGAACCCTGATGTCAGAAGGCAATGTTTCAAAAAGTGCATCCTCCACAATAAGGCCACTACGCTTCAAAGCTCTACAAAAGCCAAGCTCTGGTGGCAAGATCTCAAAGTGGTTGCCTTTGAGCTCCAAGTGTGTCAGCAGGACTAGGTAGGAAATCTTTGGCGAGAGTGTGGACAGTGTGTTCTTGCCAAGCTTTAATGTTTTGAGCTTTTTGCAGAAAAAGAGCTCGTCTGGTAAATTTTCAATTTTGTTGCAGCTCACAGAAAAATACTGCAAACTCTGAAGGACTCCGACTTCTGGAGGAATGAAGCGAATATCATTATTGGACATGTCCAGGTAGCGCAGTTTGTTGCATAGGAAAAGATGGGAGGGTAATATCTCAATCTTGTTGTGACTGAAGTAAAGGCGCTCTAGGCTGCCGAGCTTTTTGATGTGCTCTGGGATGTACATAATGCTGTTGTACCACAGTTTGAGGCATGTGAGCTTGCGCAGATGCTGGAAACTAACAATCTCCTCTATGGAGCGAAGGTTGTTTTCTTTAAGGTCAAACTCTTGCAGGTTCACCAGACTGAAGACAGCATGTGGGATCCGCTCAAGATCGCATCGCACCAGCTCCAGCTCAGTCAGATTGGTCATCTTTTTCAGGTTGTTCAGCATTACAAGTTTTGATCCATCATTGTATATGTACAACCGTTGAAGATGGCTAGAAACATCTACTATAGACTGGGGTATCTTGGTCAAGTTACTCTTAAGAGAAAGAGTTTTTAAACACTTCAATTCCCGCAGGGACTCGAGAACCACAGTCTTGGAAGCATCAGGACTTAGTGAACCTGTGAGATAAAGTTCCTCTAGATTTCGTAAACCGTACATCCAGTTTGGAAGTTCTCGACTATCATCAAACTTCACCCGAAGTACTTTCAGGTTCTCTTTTAAGAAGGAGGTAGCTGTGGTGTGCAACTTTAAAGAGCATTGGTAAAGCGACAGCTCTTGAAGGTCTTCCAGCTGAGAGATGGCAGCCGGAATGGTGACATTGTTGATGATCTCTAACTTGAGTGACTGAAGCTCTGTCACCTCAAAGATGGTGTCTGGTAGTCCAGACAGCATGAACAGCTGCAGTTCAAGTCTGTTGTTTGCATTTGTCTGCAGTCTTTGGCGCAACTTCTCAACAGTCCATTGATGGTTGAGATTGAGTTGTTTCAGTTTGTTCTCACTGACCTCTGATAGAAACACAGCAAACCTTTTGGAATACAGTGGGTCATACTGATCAATCATGTGCAGCATGAAAGCAAAGTCATTCTTCACATCCGGGATGTCATCAATTCCTGTTTCCTGTCGTACATATTCAAAGGAGTATTCTTTCAGTGAGCGGTAAAAGAGCCAGTAGGAGGTGTACAAGCTCGTTAGTCCATAGACAGCAACAAAGCAGAGGTAGCAGTAGGAAAGCTTGGAGAACAAATGAGCCATTGTGTGATTACAGGAAAAGTGTTTATAGCCTGTCATGTCCTGTATGTCCACATTGCACTTTACTGTGATTTGTACTTCAGACACTAGAAAACTATTGTAAGCAATAATCAAGAGAAACTTTAGCACCTTGAAGACTGTCTGACGAACATACATGATGTAGAGTATGTCTCCCTCCTCCACATGTAGACGGAACTTCTTCACCTTTTCAAAAAGAGCTTTAGCCTGCTCACCCTCCTTCTTATCAAGAACACTTGCCGTTGGCTTGTCAACCACAATTCTTTCTGGAATAGAGCGGAGTGACTGCGTCTTCTCCAGATTGCCTTCTCCGGGACTTACTGCAATGTTGGACCTTATGGTAGTATTCTTCTTATTCTCATTTTGTTCAGGATTTTCGCCAGACACCTCAGACAATGCTCGAGTCGTCCAAGGCGAATCAAAACATTTGCCAAGGATGGAGATGAAATGCTCTATTTTGGAACTGGAGCCAGGGAACTTGAACCAGAAATTGCTACACACCATAAATATAAGAGTGTGTATTAGAACCAGATAAGGAAAGTACTTAGCATACCAGTGAAGAGCCTTCTCATAACACATCTGGTTGATGAAACTGTACTGCTGAAGATCTAGATCAGTTTTCAGCCCCTTCATTTCTTTGGGCAGGGTGGAAATATGAGATTGCAAGTGAAGCAATGACTCACTGCCCGCTTCACTTTGGTTCTCTGATGACATGGCATGCTCTGCTGATGACATTCTCTGAGGAAGGCATATGATTTTGTCTTGCATAACCTTAAATGGAGAAAATAAAACACAAGAATCACACATACAAGCCAGTTGCGGTTACATACCACACTAACCACAAGGTGGCATCAATAAGTCGTGAAAGTTCTCTTGAGGATGTTAGCAATGAAAACGTCAGACAATGACATTGCTCCATTGTGCAACCTATATATAGAGAATACAGCAGATGTTGAATTTAACTGTAGTAAGTTTGCAAGCATCACAGTTTGAAGAATACATCCATCTCCTTAAAGCCTAACTTGGCAAATAATAAAAAAGCCATGACGTGAAAATATTAAATTGCTAACAACAAATACATCATTATGTACTTGAATCTTACAAGTATAGCAATTTTGACTGGATAGGGGCCATTGTAGCTGTATTGCACTAAATTACAAAGTGGAGTGCACTGTCTCCTGCTGAGACCTGCTGAGGTCTGTAAACTGCTTAAAAGCAGACCATACAAATTAAGGAGCTTTGCTGATAACTGGGAAAAGCAAAAGCACACATGCTGCATAAATACAAATATTCAGAATGAAATAATTACAAAATATGGCACATTGACAAAGCTCAAACGTCTAAAGTAAACTTGGCAGAGGCTCTGCTCGCCAATGAAAATCAACAGTCCACCCTTTTTAACTGATGTCGACTCTATGTCTAAACACCATGGTGGTGAAAATGAACAGCAGTGAGGGGTTAATGGCTTGCGTAAAAAAAATCCAAAGTTTGAACTGGTTGAATCTCTATACCAGAGTGTACTCAAAGTTCGGGGCTACTGTGGTTTCACTTTTTTTTTGGACTGTTTACTGAGAGGGTTGGGCGGGAAAATGTTTCCACTAGTGATCCACTCTAGCGAACTGAATGCCTCTTTTGCCCAATGCAACCCAGAATGTACAGTATATGCAAAGAGTATAACTGGAGGACTGAGCAGTTGCCCAAAAAGGGACAGAAGTCACTAGAAATGTTACAACAACTGCATGGCCATATCACTCAATCTGATACTAGTTTGAAAGCAGTGCTATTTGAATACTGTTGGATTGTCTTCTACTTTTCTGTATCTCTCTTAGCTGTAGAGGTCTTTAACTTCCTGGATTGCCAGATCAATGGATCGATAAAGTATCTACCTTCCTGCCTCCCTGCCTCCCCACTTACTTTCTCTTCTCCTCACTTCTCACACAAAATCGCACCATATTTGATGAAAAATTGTGTTTTGGTCTAATGTAAGCAGGACCCAAAGCAGTTCTTGTCTAGTTAGTTTTTTTTTTTTTTTCGAAGAACATGCGCAACTGAAATAACACCGTAAATTATATTTATGACATGTTGTTTGCTGGCTAAGGAGGTTGTGCCTTATGATGATCCATTGCATTTAGTTCCACTGACCTGCAGGGTGCATCCAAAGACACCAATCATTAGCATGACTACAGACAAATAGTCAGTGAACACATCCCACCATGGCTTCAGAACTCGAAAGGCTGGCTGTTGTTCAGAAAACTGTCGGAATTCAGTCACAGGAATCATGGCGCCTGTCAAAGGAGCCACAAGAAAATAAGAGCCAATACATTTTGGTTAATGAGATGCTTTGTTTGAAACACAAACCACTCATGAAATTGTAACAAGACATTAAAGCCTTTGGTGAGATTTCTTCAGCTGGATACACCGATTTTACTGAAAATATTCCCTTGATACCTTCACAATTTAATTAGTTTCCAGCAGTTTTCGTTGTAAGATATCTGAAAATCTGAATAATAAAAGGTCGGTGTGCATTCAGACGTAAATGATACCAATAACATTTTTCAAAGCCTCTAAGTACCTTATGGAACATTATCCTCATATTGCTTTTCAATCTTTCAAATGAACTTGAAATCACTATGCCTCAACATATTACTCTCTAAAACCTATTTTTAATACTTACAGTGGTTAAATAATACCAGCAACATGTCTTGAACTTTGCATATGTAAAGAGAATAGAACCTCTGTTCTTCCTCTGACATCCACCAACACAAGGTACCACTCATGTTGCTACCTCCAGAAAGTTTACTGTGAGAATCTTAAAAAGCACTGTACATGGCAGTGGCGTGCGGTGAGGGTCATGCCTAGTGGGGCACTGACTTCATCGTAATCTGATTTACAAACATATTTACCATACGGAGTAGCTTAATGACCATTGGATTGGCGGCAGTTAGCAGCTTATGCTATATATACATATATGTAATAGTGCAAATCATTGAAACTGGCCTCTCCTGCCTCACCTGACTCCACGTCACTGGTACTTGGTCACCTTCTCACTTTCCACTACCTGTCAAGATGACTTTGCAGTTCTTCAGACTCTCAGTTTTTCCACTTTTGCAGTACATCAGCAAAGCAAATACGAAAGCATCTTTGCAAAAAAGCACACCACAATTTATTTAATCATTTACAAATTTGTGTTTGTGAGAGGCATCCACACAAACGCCTAATACCACACTGCTGAGGTAATGCTGCTTCATGATATATGATTAAAAATGAATGAACACCCTGACAGCTGAGGTAAGCAAGACTACTGTGAATGGAAAGTATTCCAGAGATTTCTTTGCGGTGTTTAGGACATCGCTGTCGATGGCGCCATTCCACAGAATATATAAGATCCCTGATGCTGCTCCTCTCATGGTCATTTGCTTGCTAAAGATGGCGATATCACGTTTCTAGTTGCTGCAACATTCTCACGAAATGCAGATCTTAACAGGTTAAGTGGGCACAATGTACCAGAACATCACAGAATGAATCTGCAGTTCCATAATACCAATGCAAAATGAGACTGAAAAAAAGAGGAGAAACTCTATGGCAACAACTGGACAACAACATTTTTTCAAAATAGCTGCTCCGCTGTATTCAAAACTTGTCATGTCCGTTCATCTTTGCACAATGGTTTAGATGAAATAAGACAACTCAACTGGCGGTTGCTGAATGGGTTTGAAGTTTAATACAATCAAAGTTCACCTTTATGTCTGAATTACATGTGTCTTTCTGCATTCTTCTATGTACTCCTAATGTCTATTGTTTGTTGTTGTTTTGAGGTTTACAAATACATTTTTGTACACAGTCCTCTTGCAACTCAGCGCCGACGATCACAAATTCACTCATGTTTACATCCCAAATGAGCTAGCTAGAGTTAATCTTAATTTCCTTGTCTCCCTGACCACTTTTGCAGCAATTTGCATGACAACATGACTAGGTGTGCTAAAACATGGAAAATGCTTTGTCTCATTCATGAATTGAATAGCATGTATGTCTATACATATTTGGATGATATATAAAAATCTATTACAACAATGGGAGACTTCTGCTGATTGTTGCTCACAATGCCACTGAGGAATCTTGATTCTAAATTCTACATATTACCTGACAGACCAAATCATCAAGTCTGTGAACTTTGCCACAAAATAATTACCCAAAAAGCTGTGCCTTTGGTTTCCCTACTTGTGAAATTGCTCCAGCTGAGACATGCATTTATCCCACACTGCCACAACAAACTGGCACATAGGCATCACTGAGTGCATTTGCAGAAACTGATGATGGTTTAAACTGCCTCGACCACGGACTTGCTTTATATTTCTGTTACATTACACTTTGGACAAAGAATGCAATTGCTGTTTCCAAGGTGATGAACTGGAACACTGGGTGTTTTCCATTGGTGGAGTCTTCACCAAAATCACTAGTCTGCTCAGTCAAAAGAAACCATGACAAAATGCAACACGGGGGGAGAGAAATAGGGCAAAGTCGTTATAGGGGCTATATTTGATGTGTCTTCAGTACTAAAAAAGAATACTCTTTCCACGGATGAGTCAGCCATTGAATTGGAGGGAATGAGGCCCTAACCTCATCACTTCCTGACAGGAAATTTGGCAAATGTCTGATATCCAAACACAGACCGTTCGCGTCTGGAACACACCCAGTCCGGGAGACACGGAGACCCTGTCTCGTTTGAGACAAAAACAAAGCGGCACTTCAAAAAAAAAAAAAAAAAAAAAGAGCCTAGAGTTTATTCATCAAGCAAAGGCAAGAGAGTGGGGGGGATTTCTTGTCTTTATGCGAGTTGAATTGGTAGATAAAGAACAGATAAACCTCCGCCCGAGCTGCATTTTCCCCACTCTTTGATAAAATCTGTCTCAGGTTCCTGTGTCCTCCTCTGTCCCGACTCAAACTCTGGTTACACATCTCCAATTTCCACCCTTTAGACAGGGTGCGGGTATAAAGGATAGACTGCGTCATCAATCTCATCACTTTCACTCACCGCTCTGCTTACAGACTTTGTAAATTAATCCTCATTCCTAATTAATGAGAGCCGTTCAATTCTAGCTCACCGACGTCGGCTTGGTTAGAGTGAACTAGTTGGTACCCTCTTCATACGGTGGTTAAAGTGTGCCCGAATACTCACTCGTGTCTCGCAACAATGGACATGATCCTGTTAAAATGACTAAATGGTAGTTTTCTTTACCTTTCAGTTGGTCTAAGTGTGAGCTTTCGCCTCTCAAGCGGTGGGGTTTGGTCTCATGATGTGCGGCGCGGTTCCTTCTTTTCCGTTATGTCCCTCCACCTTCCTGGATCCCGCATCGGACCATGCTGGCATGTACGCCTCCAGGGCGTGGACTCCGGCTCTGGACCAAGGGGTGGCTGTATGACTGTGATGGGACAGTTTCGGGATCGGGAATATTAAAGAGCTACCCGAATAAACGAATTCATAAATTCATAGCAGCGAATGAAGTGTCCGTCAGCGAGCCAATGAGTGGCACGTCGCTGGCACGTCGACGTGCCCCCTGTTGGCACACAGGAAGACTCCTCAGTTCCGCTAGGAATCTAAACCACTGAACTGTACGCGGCGATGATTTTTTTTCTCGCTGTCAGGTTTTCTTTCCGAGGTTACACAAAATTCTAAGATTGGTTATTGTCTAGGTGACACAAATATCAAGATTAATAGTGCTGTAGCAGCTGCCAAATGCCGAAATCAAGTGCCACAGGCAGACAAGACAGAAGACGCAAAGATATTCGATAGTAAAGATGGCCAAAAATGAAAAGAAAAACAAAACCTATATGTGTTGTTATTATCATTGATAGTAACAGCAGCAAAAGTAGTTGTGGCAGTAGTGGTATTAGTATAGTAGTAGTAGTTGTATAGTAGTAGTAGTTGTAGTAGTTGTAGTAGTGGTGGTGGTGGTGGTAGTAGTAGTGGTAGTAGTAATAGCGGTAATAGTAGCAGCAGTGTTAGTAGCAGCAGCAGCAACAGAGGTAGTAGAGAACTGATTATTGTTGTAATAGTGTAGTAATAGTAGGTAGTAATAATAGTAAAAGTAAAACTTGTAGTTGTGGCAGCAGTAGCAGTTATGGCAGCAGAAGTAGTAATAGTAGAGGTGGTAGTAGAAGTGGTAGTTGTTTTTGTAGTCATGACAGTAGTAGTAGTTGTGGCAGTAGTAGTAGTGGTAGTTGTGGCAGTAGTAGTAGTGGTGGTAGTAGGTAGTAGTAGTAGCAGCAGCAGCTGTTGTTGTTGTTGTCGTTGTCGTTGTTGTGGCAGTAGTAGTAGTTGTGGTGGTAATTGTTCTTGTAACAGCAGTAGTAGTAGTGATAGCAGTAGTAGTTGTTGTGGCAACTGTAGTAGTGTTGGTAGTAGTAGTAGTACTAGTAAAAGTAGTAGTTGTGGCAGCAGTAGCAGTTGTGGCAGCAGAAGTAGTAGTAGTTGAGGTGATAGAAGTAGTAGCAGTGGTAGTTGTTGTTGTAGTCATGACAGCAGTAGTAGCAGTGGTTGTAGTAGTACTAGTATTAGTGGCAGCTGCAGTAATGGTGGTAGTAGTAGTAGTGGTAGTAGTAGTAGGAGTTGTTGTAGCAGTTGTTGTTGTTTTTGATGATGATGTTGTTGTTGTGGCAGCAGTAGTAGTGGTGGTAGTAGAAGTAGTAGTAGTAGTAGTAGTAGTTGTTGTTGTTGTGGCAGCAATAGTGGTAATGGTAGTGGTAGTAGTTGTTGTTAATGCGGTTGCTGTAGTAGCCGCAGCAGTAGCAGAATTTTATCAAACAGTTTTTGAAATTAAGCAAAGTTTCGATAGTACTTTCCTCTTGCTAGTCCTCTGTTGGAAGGTCTTCCATTCCCATATGTCACTGGCAAAAAGGGCTCTTTGCGTGTTCTTGATTGCTTTCCATGTTAACAATAGATACATTGTGGCTAGATTCGTAGATACTGCCGCACATGTGCATTATGCAGGGGAACTTTCTGTGTTCGCTGTAGATTTACGCACAACTACAAAGAATCTGGGAAGTGTGTGTTGGAGGGATCTTAATCGATGATGATCTGCAGAGGTTACTTTCAACACACTTTTTACCATGATGCTGAAAGAAACAAAATGGCCCTGTCATGTGACTGAAACAAAACTTTTTCCTAAACATTTAATGTCAATTATTTATCAACCACTCTATGGGTTGCTGATTTATAAACCTGTGACTGACTTTCAGTCCCATGTAATCCCATGTTATCAAGTTGCATTTAACTGTGAAACAAATGAAATTCTTTGACATTTGTTTAAATTGGTGTCATATCTAATGGTAGGAGCCATGCAAATGAGTTTGTCCCTTGCTGTGTAAGTGTTTGATGAGGCAGCATGAGTGGAATTTTCCAAACCATGTATACACAACAAACCATACCTGGGCAGTGATTTACCATTAAAACTCAGATCCAGTTTTGAGTGATCGGCAAAATGAAGGACGTGGTAAAGTGTAATGTTGCTGCGATGCAACAATGCACATTCATTTGCAGAGAAACATTGAATTGGGACTGTGAGATGAGCAAGGTATCACTCACTCTGACTAACAAGAGAGTAGAGGAAACTTCGTAGGGGAATCTCTCTAGAATTTACACCAGATCCAGTTGCCATGGACTGAAACCCTCATATAGATGCAATGACCTGTGTTTCCAAGAACCTATCCAAAAAGCTGAGTCGCACACAGTTTTAGCTATAGCTTGTAATAATCTCAAGTGCCAAGACCAAGGAGGGCAGGGGCAAGTCAACTGTGCGGCAAAAAATAAAGGCTTCGCTACAGCAAACATAGGATTAGGATTCAGGGTGCATCTGAAAATAATGACAGCCTTAATTTGAATTGTCATTTTGAGTTCGGCCTGTTTGTCATCATATTAATAATATCCGAGAAGAGATGTCTGAAAGATCAAGTGATGACGATTCAACAAACAATAACCAGTGAAGACAATAGACAAAACACTTATTTACATTGTGACGTCACTGGAAAAGAACAAAGGAGTGGTCTCCGTGATAAACTGCATATCTATGAGTGATCATAAATTCCATCCTTGTTAGATGGCTAGTAAATGTCTCTCTTAAACCTTGGACCAATGTGTTCTTCTACACTGCCCAACACAGCCAAAATCAAACATTTCATTGCATTATTCATCAGGCACAACTAACTTCAGAAATGTTTAACACTCTTTCTTACAGAACGCCCTTGATTTTTCGTGATATGTACTCCAAAAACGATCTGAGAGCAGATTGGTCTGAATTTGGGTCAGATGCAGTCCCTTGTCCAGTCCATCCAAAAAGGGTCTTCATTGAATTGTAGCAGGAAGACAGAAGGCCATTTGAGTCCTCTACACATAATGTCATTTTCAAGAAATCTATTTAAGATGATTTGAGCTTATGACATAAAATACATCCTGTTTGAAGAGGAAGTCTGGAGATGAGTATACAATGGTCACAAACTGAGGGACATGATCGGCAACAATATTCTGTTTATATTGTGAAGGTAGGTAGGTAGGTAGGTAGGTAGGTAGGTAAGTAGGTAGGTAAGTAGGTAGGTAGGTAGGTAGGTAGGTAGGTAGGTAGGTAGGTAGGTAGGTACTTTAATAATCAACAGATCTATTGATCCCAGAAATCCAAAACCCAAGCAGCTCAAAGAATCTGGTGTACTTTGAAAAAAATATCCAGAGTCCTGCACTTGCAAAGTTTTGGAAATCCTTTTTCTTATCTATTCTTTCACTTGATTTGTACTTCAGCATTTAATCACTTAATCGGTGCCATGAAGTTTGCTGTTCAGACATTTGCATTAAATTGCGGCCAAACAGGCGCACCTAATGGAGGGACAAGTTTTTGTTGCAGTGGGGGTGCAGACAGAGCTCAAAGAACTATCCGCTCTATCCTCTGAGCAACTTATGTCTTGCTTTGCAATTGTTAACTGTCTTACTGTTGCTGTGTAGTAATCTACCACAACTATGCATGACCACTTCCTTAATCCCATCTCATCCTACGTTTTGGCCGTAATCGCTGACACTACTGAAATTGTATTTTGTAAACAGCATCGCAAATGTGCAAACTGTATGTGCACTGATGTGACACTTTGCTGTGGACTTACCACAGACACAGAAACTCTCTTCTTCTTCCTTCTTTTCGTTCTCTAACTACTTACACCGGAATGCAGCACCCTAGTTTCATTACTCAATTCAGTTGCTGTAATGACAAAGATTCCTGATTCCTGATCCTGATTCCTGATTCCTGATCTTCGACTTTGACAGTGTTAGTAGAGTACCTCTCATTCCAATGCAAGTTCTTTTAGACTGCAGTAACTTCAATTAAATTAGGTTTTACTCACAATCTCCAAACAGTCATTCAGTACAGTCACAGGAGCTTCTGCATTCAGTCTTCTCTCCCTAACGCCGAAAGCTCTACGGTCAGTTCACTGAGGCTAAACCTCAAACTACTCTTTCCCTGAACCCTTTACAATAAGTCAAATAACAAATTATGATTCTTTCTTCAGAGGTGCATGGTCCTCGTTAGTCCATGGTTCCTCTGTCGCCATACAGACGTAAAGGATCAGTGGATTCCTATTTCCATAGTAGTCAGGCCGTCTGTGTCTCCTGCAACATATGCGCTATGCACTGCCAAGGACATCCTATGTACATCTCCCTGGCATTGATCTTAAATTCTGCAGTGAGAGTGTGTGATGACTTAAAAGAAGGCAAGCTCACCCGCTTACCTATTATCATTTGTCTTCTTTGTTTCTATTCTAACACAGTTAACATAGTTAAATGAAATGTGCATTCCTCCAACAGCTGCAGCTTAAGTGTGATTTATTATTGAGAGTACATTTACTGCTATTCAGCACAAGAAATTGCAGTGAGCAATGTCTGTCCAGCATAAAATCTTCAACTATAAGTTCTTTCGTTCTCAACAAATTACATCCTAAGATGTGTATATTGCATCCAGAGCTTGACACAAGCCCACACATTGTACCAGCCTGGCTTTCCCCATCGAGACGGACTATGACAGAGAGGCATTGAAAAGCACGCTTCACCTTTTAAAACATTTAATGACCTCAGTCACCCCTTTTCAACAACAGAGAGAGTTTATCAAACTGTGAAATAATGGTTGAGGCTGTTGTTAAATCAATGACAAAAGATACTCCAGCGTGGTGCAGCAAAAATTCCGACGTTAATATTAGTATTTCCGATTGCCCCTGACAGCACCATTTCCAGCAGAATTCTTCACCGGCCCCACCGCCCGGTTCGCACGCCTGATTGGACCGTTTAGTGTCAAACAGGCGCTCACACGCTACACGTTTTGCATAACGCTGAGAAGTAAGTTTCTAGTGCACGCTGCGTGGACATTTGCCTTCAGTGGTATGTGTGCTTCTGAGCTTTAACCTTGACTTATTGTTATAACGGAGGCTAACCAGTGAGACGCTAGCCCGCACACAACATACAACAGCCTAGCTAAGCTAACGATGGAAAGTATTGCTTCGGGCTGGTAGTTTGGCCTTATTCTTTTCTTTTTGAGCTCAACAATGTAACGATGAAAATGAAAATGAAACTCAAAACACTGTAATGTGCATTCTTGTGAGAGGAGGCAATAGTGTTCATGTGAGCTGTCCTGCTCAGTATTTCTGCCGCGTCTCATTGCCCTATTGCTGCCACCTACTGTTGAAATCTGCGACCGCTTTGGTGGCAGCGCAACGGTATCTCGGTGTCTCTTGAATTGTGTTCATCACAAGGCTTTGTAAGGTGAATACAACGTATTGCTGTAAAGCAGGATTCCATACATGTTTTGACATGGAATAATGCCAAAAACTAAAAACGCAGATGGAGGCAATTATATGTTCTAGACTCTATAGCCCTAACTATGAGTCATCTCTCTAGCCCTCAATATGAAACTAGTTGAGAGCCAAACAAGCCTTGGACGCACACGCCTTTCACAAGCAAAAATCGAGTGTTGATTTTACCCTTAAAGCAAACAGACTAGACTGCTGACATACTGCTTAACACTTAAGAGACAGGTGCACTCGTTGTAACCTTAAAGTGATTTGTTCAAATGATAATCCATACACTTCAATAATGACATGTTTTTAAATCCATTGACTGACAAGAGGCCTTTAGAAAAACTTGGATCTGTAGAATCACTTCATGTTCTTGAGTAATGCTGATTTCCTTCCTCTCCATGCAATTGTGTGAGCAAATACAGTGATACAGTGGAAGCAGCAAGGTCAGCACTCTAAAGCATGCAAATCAAAAGTGAGTCTAATTGTACTCTCCCATGTCTATCTCCTCAGTATGAATGTGCTGCAGCAGGCCCTCAGTTCCTACAGGTCATTGTGTCTTTCAGTAGCGATTAACAGCAGAAGAACATTTCGTACCTCAGGGGTGAGTAGACAACTTTGCTTCTCTCTCTATGACTTAAACAATTTAGCAGTGCTAGATTTGATATTCATTGCATTAGATTGAGTGCCAAGAAAGAACACAGAAAGAAGATTGGCATTTTAGGAAATGAAACAATTGAACTCTTGAAGAGTTATGCTTAATTGATGTATGCATACACGCCACAACATCAAAATGATTGATGTGCCAAATAAGAAATGCGTGCAAGTTATGAGTGTGTCAAATCTAATTTTCCGTGCTGTTAAACAGTGTTAACAGATAAGTGTAATATTGCAGGGTAGAATGGCATCACGGCACAAACCCGCCAGAAGAATTCAGGGGCTAGACAAAAATGTCTGGTAAGTCACATGACATACAGCACAAGGCCATCTGCTCATTTCCCATTATTCCTCATGATATAACCTACACCGTAGACCAGGGGTGTTAAACTCGTTTTCACAGAGGGCCACATCAGCGTGGCCATGGACCCCAAGGGGCCAGATATCAATGGCAATCATTAAGGAGGTATAGATGTAATTTGATGAAGAATTTCACAACTCATTTAGAAATATCTAATATTAATTATTATTTACTTATTCAATGTACAAATGTCACATATGAAAAACATGTCATGTTATTCTATCACAGATCCCTGTATTTTATTAGGAATAGATTTATCAGTTAACAATCAATCAACGAGTCAACAACCTGGTCCCCTTCTTCCCTTTTTGATAAATGGACATTTCATTAAGTTTGTATCTGGTCAGGGCACAGCTGTGTCACGTTACTAGTAACATGGTCCACATGCATTTTGGGAGATGTAGTTTTTGAGTCAATGCACGTTTAAATGAGGGAGATTTATGAAACGCATCGGGCTCCATTCAGCCTGTGGGTCTTGAGTTTGACGCCGGTGGTGTATTGAAACAATCGTCCCAAGCCCTGGCGGGCCACATAAAATGATACGGCGGGCCACATTTGGTCCCTGGGCCTTGAGTTTGACACCTGTGCTGTAGACTGAAGTCCTGCTACTGAACCACTATGGTTATGAATGGTAGAATGTTGGCTTGTCATTTGCACTTGTGTGTGTGTGTGTCTTTGTGTGTCTGTGTGTGCGTTTGTGTTGGTGTTTGTGTGTATGCTGGGGAGGAAGAAGTGTTATAGAGTGAATGGCTTAGTGAGTTTATGGAATTCCTACAAGTGCTTTCTGAAAACAAATGACTGACATTTGTTGGAAGCAGACAACGAGCGAGCAGCCCACTAACTCATCGATTCGCTAACTGATTTATTTGGCTCTCATTGCAGGGTGGCATTTACCGCATTGGCAGCAGACCCATCAGTTGTGAACCTGGGCCAGGGGATGCCAGATATCCCTCCACCATCATACGTCAAAGAGGCACTAGCAAAGGCTACTATGGTAGACAGGCTGAACCAGTACACCAGAGGATTTGTAAGATTCAACTGCATCGACATTCTGTCCTGCTTCGAAGCAAATAGATAGAAAACACAAACAGATGTTCTCCTATTCCTGTTTCCATTTCCAAGTAACTGCCCCCCAACCATTACTTTTACATCAATCAGAATTAGCTGTATTTCCCATGTCTATTTAAAAAACAAGGGAATTAAGTTTTGTTCACATTGCAGGTCTTCATGCCCAATTCCTAATTTTGCTGACATCCAATTTTTTGTGTTGACATTTTTCCAATTTAAACATGACAGACTTCATTGGGAGTGCATTATGGTCCACATGCACCAAAGAAGTTACAATAACACATTCGCTGTTTCAGGCATGAACATAGAATGGACAGTACTCACGTCATCATGCCCCTTGAATGATGTCAAATCAAGTGTGACATATCTATTTTGAGAAGTATCTGATTTAGTACCAGCTGTGAGAGAAGCTAGGGTCGTATTTGGGGGGAAAAAATCTCCGTCCAAACTGTCATCCTAGATTTTTGATACACATTTAGTCACTTCTGGGCAAGACAGTTGTATTTTTCACGTGTTGGAGTTCTTCTGGGTGTGAACAGTAATACCACATGCAATGACTGTGCATCTTTGCTCATTTTGCGCTCATTCTTACTGATTTTGCTACTCCACCTCAGCCTGACAATTTAATTGGATGAAATTGAAGCGTTGCCATCTTTTCTGCTGAATTCACTCCAGTATCTTGCCATTCCCAAAAGCCAAAGCAGAAAAAAATACTTTAAGTTCTATTTTCAGTGTTCTGAAGTTAGCTGTTTTGCTTTGCTTGGTGACGCCCAAAAGATGTAATTAGTGCCTCTGGAATTGTCAAGGTGTGACAGCATCTTACGCACTCTGCTTCTGACTACTCAACAAAACATGACGTAACTCTCTCTCTCCCTGAGACACATATTACAATGTTTCTTTTGTGCTGGATGTGCGTGGCCACTGTGTTTGGGAGAGGATGTACATGTCTGTTGATATGGCAAACCAAGCAACTTTTCATCAACCATCTCAACTGGAGCGTAGTTCACATATTGCAAACATACAGTATGTTGTTGTTGTTTTTTTTTTTTTTTTGCCCGTTTCTTTTTTTTTCGTAGTTGGCTTGATGTTGTGTGAAACATTCTAGTGTAAGAGAGTAGTTCTTTGTTTCTCCCTATACCCAGTCACCTGACTAACTCTTGATCTGAGGTTTGGAGGTCCTGCGGCAGAGGAACCACATAGTTAATAAATCAGTTCCAGTGTGCTTTACTGTGTAGGGAGCAAAGAAAGCGCTGAAAGTGGACATACACGTTCCATTCTGATTAGTATGAGAACTATAATCACGGTCATGAGATGCTCATTTCTCATCAAAATTGTGTCACAAGGTTTTCACACAGATGCGGAAATATTGGCTAAAAACCTCTCTGGGAAACGGCTTGTTATAGTTTATTCAAGCTATTAAACCTTCTCCGTGTATTGTGTTTTAGCTGACAAACATTGAAACATCCTGCGGCAGCAAAGCCACTGCAATCCACATTCACCAGCAGGGACAGCTGTCAGCATTACTGCGGAAATACTGCAGACAAATGAACAAAAACAGACCTCCTGTAATTGTACTGGATCAATCTGGTAGACTTGAAGGCATCTGTCGTTTGTTTCAAAGGGTCACCCAGCTCTGGTAAAGGCCCTCTCTCAAGTGTATGGCAAAGTTTACGGGCAGCGGATTGACCCCCTCAAAGAAATACTGGTCACAGTGGGGGGCTACGGCTCCTTATTCTGCACAATACAGGGCCTGATTGAGGAGGGAGATGAGGTACTGTATCAACCTTTCCTCACTACACTATCACTACATTATTTTGATATTTCATTAATTCTGCATTCCTGTGGACTATTTCATTTTAAGGTCATCATAATCGAGCCTTTCTTTGACTGCTATGTGCCTATGGTACAAATGGCAGGGGCCAAACCAGTGCTGATACCATTGCGCCTTGTAAGTTATTTTGTTTTTTAAAGCAGCTCTGCTTGCTGTGTCATGTAATTATTTTTGATAACAATACACACAATTCACTTTTTAACTTCTGCAACTGTTAGACTTCACAGTTTCCAATAAGAATATTTTCGCTGCATTATTTTAGAAGTCTGACAAGAAGGACAACATTACAAGTGCCGATTGGGCTCTTGACCCAGATGAGCTCTCAAGCAAGTTCAATTCCAAGACGAAGGCCATCATCATCAACACGCCTAATAACCCCATTGGAAAGGTATGAGTGTGTCTGTCATCTCCCTCTTTCTGCTGACCACAAGGGCAAAGAGAGACTGAAAAAGTTTTGATGACTCGCGAACCAACAATTAATTACCTGTTTCCATATTCTGCAGACACAGACTTACATGAGCGCCACCTCAAGTGTTTAGTGTCGGCTCTCGCTTTGATTGCCAGCTCCCGACAGATAGTGCCATCCTGTCTTATCTTCCGCTTTCGTCATTCTTCCTGATTAGCTGTCAATCATAATGTGCAGTGCAGGTATTTTACTGTCAGATTGTCAGGGCACACTTGTCAGAAACGGTTGGTTATGGTTCGGCAAGCGCAGCACACAAGCGTGCCGTCTCTTGCCAGCCATAAAACCAAATTGGATAGCGAGAGAGTTTGTGGTGCTTTGACTATTAATTCTAAGTTGGTTTGGCGATGGCAGAGGACATTTCAGGTCAGTCAATAATTTAATTCTGTGTCTCCATCTGGAATATTCCCTAATGTGACATGAAGCTCAGAATAGTACTCGTGTCATGTTGATGATGGCAGTGACAGAGCAAATGTTCACTGTCTTATAGATTTGATGCTGCCTAATAGACGAAATAAAGTGATTTAGTGCCTCCTGTCATCTCGCCTTCAGGTTTTCAGCCGAGATGAGCTACAGATGATTGCCGACCTGTGTATTAAACATGATGCGCTATGCTTCAGCGACGAGGTTTACGAGTGGCTCATCTACAAAGGGCACCAGCATATCAAAATCGGTATGTCTGTATTGCTTTACCCAGCGAATTTTGTAACGGAGCAGTGTGTTGCCATCAGACATTTTTTTCTGTTCTTATCCTATTTCTCTTGTGTGAAATATACTGCCTTAATCAAATGACTGACTCTATTTATGTATCAATTTGTTTTTTTGTGTTCATAAATAGGAGTGACCTGTGATAAGTTCCCCCATGCATCAGGGTAGTATTTCTTAGCTCAAGATGATGTTACTTATGAGAGGATTTGTTTTGATTCTGTGTGGCAGATAGACCAAAATCTGAAATTTGTCATTGATCCCTTAGAGATTTTTTTCAGCTGTGGAGAGGGAGTGATATTTCATAAATTGATAACAGATTGTTTGACTAGAACTGAATACAAATACAATTCAAAGTGGATACGTACCAAAACAAGGGGACAAATACAATGGGAGGGTGCAACATTCTGAGGAACCACATGAAAAAGCTCAATTATCATTTACATGACTGTTTTTTTTCCCATCATGTCTTCATGCTGAAATACACACACATAGATGAAATTTCTCCTCTACATTTGACTCATAGGTAAGACAAACACATTTTACATGCAATAGATTCAGATCTACACGAGTGTCATGCTGCATATGACACATTCAGCCATGGGCTGCAGAGTTTTTAGGATGGTAAAACTTGAATTTACCTGTATGTCGCAGTGTGATACTGAAAGTAGTGCATGTGGCAGCATAGTGGCACACTGAGCCTCCCTTTTCTTGGCCTGGGCTCGTCCCAGGAGGTCCCCGTCACACTGCACTGCAAATTCTCCTATAACTACTCCTCTTGCTTTTCCCTTGATGTGATTTGCTTTTATTCTGACCTGTTCTGTTAATTGTTTATTCCACATCATCCTCTTTGACAATCAGTGCCCCTCGTTGGTACTCATTGTTCACCTGCACAACCAATGTAATGGGCCTTGTGAAACAGTTTGTGTTGCCCATTGGTGTTGGCCTCCCTGTGGCTGCTGCCCCCTCACACAGCGACACAGGGGAT
Organism: Carapus acus; assembly: GCA_900312935.1. Classification (NCBI taxonomy): domain Eukaryota; kingdom Metazoa; phylum Chordata; class Actinopteri; order Ophidiiformes; family Carapidae; genus Carapus; species Carapus acus. The sequence continues at coordinate 40,024 of OMPJ01022029.1, forward strand.
AGAGCTTACCATGACAGACTAGTAGGGCATGTTCAGAATAATCCTGGAGATGCTGGAGATCACCTGTCTCGTGAAATAGAAATGGCTTGGGTGTTTCATGTTAGGAGTTCACTGTTGTAGTTCACTTTACAGTTGTTGTGCACCCACACATCAAGTACATGCTTTTGTTGACAATAGGCAAGAGCACGTATTCAGGGGATGTAAGAAGCATGGATTGGTGCAGATGTTACGTTGACTTGTACTGTAAGACTCCATTTGTTTTCTCCACAGCCACTCTACCAGGGATGTGGGACAGAACCATCACTGTTAGCAGCGCAGGGAAAACATTCAGTGTCACAGGATGGAAGGTGAAAAGTTGCTATGGACAGTATTCAGTTACAGTGAACTGTAGTCGTTGAATGTGATAACAAATGATGGAACTTTCTCCCCCAGCTCGGATGGTCTATAGGACCAGAACATCTAATAAAGCATCTGCAGACAGTTATGCAGAACACACTCTACACCTGCCCAACACCTTTACAGGCAAGTTCAAAAGTCAAAGGAAACGGTTTTTTGGTCACTGGGCTTTCATTTGTGTTACCAATCTTGCTGCTTTTGTTGATTCACTTTTTGTCACACATCACACAGGAAGCTGTTGCACAAGGTATGCTCCTCAACTACGAACTGATGGGTCAGCCGGAGTGCTACTTCACCTCCCTAGCAGAGGAACTCGAGATGAAGCGAGACCGCTTGGCTGCGATTGTTCGGAACTCTGGCATGTCTCCTGTCATCCCAGAAGGAGGCTACTTCATGCTCGTTGACGTCTCATCACTGAGTGAGTCTCACCAGATTCCTGTAATTGTATCTTTGTTGGCAAGCGTAGAGCTGCCACGTCCTCTGCCTCTGTCACAGAATTCTGTCACCAAGTAAACGAAACAGATGTTGTGCACAGCAGTATGGGGATTCTTGTGGAACTTGTTCCATCTTCCATTGCATTTGTAAAACTAACTTGACACAGTTTTTCCTCCTAATGAATTTATGAGCAGCATCAATTCCATTTCTACCTTAGTTGTCAAAGTTAAAATAAGTCCCTGACACACAGCACAAAACTTTGCTTAAAGTGCTTTCTTTTTTATTGAAGATGAAGATCTGTCCCAGATGGATCAAGATGAGGCTTATGATTACCAGTTTGTGAAGTGGATGATTAAGGAGAAGGTACAGCTCTTCACTACATTGCTGCAGTTTCCATCTTGAATGTGTTATTTTGATCCAAGTATTTATTTGGCTTTGCTGTTAACCTCTATAATTGATCTAGAAACTGGCAGCCATTCCAGTCACAGCATTCTGTGGTGAAGAATCCTCAAGGCACTTTGAGAAGTACATTCGCCTGTGTTTCATAAAGGTAAAAAACAGCAGTTCCAGAGTGGCGTTGGGCCCAACATAACAGGTGATTATGGAGCTAGCGTAAACCCACTTCTTGTCTCCTCTAACAGCAAGACACCACTCTGGATGCAGCTGAGAAAATCTTCCAAAACTGGAAGATTTAAGGGGAAATGCCAATGACTCCTCAAACTCCTTTTCGCATTCTGCACAATACCTTGAAGGAGTCCTTGAGTCCTTGAATTGAATTATATTTCCATATATGGTTCAACTCTCGCCATATTTGACTTGTCAGGTAGATACAAATTTCTTCTACAGTTGGGCATCTCAAGGCTATGGTGGTAGCACTGAAGGCTACAGTATTTTTGTACAATCATGACTTCATCAGTTGACCTGATGGTGGTGCTAAAATGGCAACCGTGATATTTTTCTGTCAACAGAAACGGCCTCTGTTGACATGGACAACCTCATATGGGGACTGTCTTCAGAATGCATTCCTTATTCCCTCATCATTTCTTCCTAATGAAGAGATATTATTCTTGTATTTCAATATTGACTGTTCTGATGTTGGCACAGAGATATTTGCACTCATTTCTGAGTGATGATGATAATAATAGTAATAATAAACATACTGTTCACTCTCCTCATTGACTTCTTTCATCAACTCTAAGTGGCAGGAATTGTATGTGCACAAAGATCTTCTATCCCTGAATCGAGTGCTTTCAGTGCAGTAATATTTCTGATATATGTGGAAGCATAAGGTTACCTAATGTGTATGAAATTCCTGCACATGTTCGCTCATCACCAACATATTCAAAGGCTAGCAATGCTACAAAATGCCACATTTGGATGTAGCAAACATTCAAGGAGCCACTACAACCATAGAATTCCACTCCCCTTGTCTTTGTTTTTATACCTCTAGGTTACTGTCCGTTTGCCTTTTTGAGCTGTGAAATTGAGGAAAATGTTTTCTCAGTAAATGCACCTTTTGTGACCTCCTGAAGTGGTGACATTGCCAATCAGGACAATATCCAATTTTCTTTGAAACACCTTTGAGCTAGAAACATAATTAAGTACACAATTCTTAATGAGGGTAATTTACATTGTTCGGAAATAATAAATAACCTTGACTCTGTCAATTTTCTAGGGGGCAGATATGGTTTTTCTGTTTAAAACATTATTTCTGTTTTTTTTAAATCCCCTAACTACACTCACTTAACCAATTATGTGTCTTTTAAGCAGAAACATAATAACATTTCTTTTTGTTGCATTTTTGGAGTACCTCAGTTAAAACATTCAGTTGAATAGGTCTTTTTTCAGGGGCTCGAATGAGTCAGTGCAGTCATTTGTTTGATCGGAAAATGTCTTGAGCAAGGCAGTAATAGCACAGCATGTGGTGCAATTCTGCAGGAGATGTTTTAAAAGTGGACATACTGATAAGTGCTGATTTTCTGTGGACATATTAGTGCACAAACACATGTCAAATTTCTTTGTTTACCCCAAAATAGCGATGCAGCTCTCCAATCATGATTACGTATTTGTTTTTCTTGTTTCTCGTCTTTGGTTTATGCGTTCATACTCACTTTTTTTTAATCGTATTTTATGATTATGCTTTCTTAGCAAATCTTCAGTGGCCTGTTCCTGGACATAATGTTGCAGTGTAAGTCCTTAGACCACTTGAGGGAGACAAAGTCAAGCAAAACCATCAGGTTTCAACAGTTTCTTGCCACATTGTTCCCCCTTGTCTTTATTTTAGTTTGTGGCAGTTTTGACATTGATTCAGAAATTTGTTCTCACATCACCTTGTTCTATGTGTCTGTTGAAGTGTTATTGTAGCTGCCTGGCTATTATCTGTGCGCTGATCACCTGGTTTGCGATCCGCATTGGACAGAGGAAGAGTGAGAATATGTAACACAAGTTTCAATGTTCTCTTAGATCCGACCAGGTTTATTTCTAGTAGCTTGTGACTTCAAATTTACCCTAAACAAAACAGAACGGTATCTGTAGGTTGACTATTAGAAAAATGTAAATTCCTATAAACCTTTATATACTTGTCCAAATTATAACTCAACCCATTTTATAGACAAGAGTTGATTCTTGTGAATTTTTTATACAAACAGTTTTGCATATCAAATGATAATCGAAAGGAGCTGTGACTGCCCAGAATTTCCGATCACAGCTGAAAGTCTGCTCCATGTATTTTGAACCTGTCCTTACAAACATGGAGGCAGAGAGGCACTGTTTCAGGTCTCTTTCCAGCTATGAAAGTCAGCAGTCGTATGCCAGGATGTAATCTGGCGAGGGCACATTATCTGATGAAATCATTTGACTCTTGCCTCAGACTTACTTTTTAATGTTCCAAGCTACTTGGCATGAAATTGTGCTGTTGGGGGGGACAAAGGTGCTGTTTCCTGTGAGACAAATAGGGCGACAATTTCCCCCCTTTGCCCCGCAAAACACGAGAGAAACGTGTAAGACATTGCGACTGTGTGAACCTTTGAATTTATGCAGCATGAACATGTCATAGAAACCTGAAGCAGGGTTTATGTATAACCACAGACATATTACACCTGTCTGCGGAGGACGGAGGTCAATTTCCTTTAAAAATTCATTTTTTTTCTGTCACCGAATCCTTCTGTTTTCCCCCTCCGAGTCCACTTTTTCCACTTTCGACATCAGTCCTGCCTGTCCCAAACAGACCACAAACACACTTAGCCGGCATCTACTGTGACAATTTGTTTTCCGTAGCAGTCTTTGTACAAGCGTAGTAACGCATATAGCAATTGTATAACGGTAATTACTGCAGCTACTAGCAAGCAAATGTGGATATTGTAAAGAGAGAGAGCATGCAGCAAGACGGTGATTATATACTACTCACAAAAAGTGAAGGGATACTTGGCTTTCGGGTGAAAATTATTGAAAACGCTGAAGTGATACATCATGAAAGTACGGCATTCAAGTTGAAGCCTGCAGTGGTGATGTCCTTATCTCAACCAATTCATTGAAACAAAATCAGATGGATATACTGAAACAAAAAGTGTCAATGCTTCAATAACAATCACTCAGTTGCCCGTGAGCATCAATTACATGCTTTTCACAATTCGACTCAGTCTTCTAAGGCACTACATCTCACTCTTCTTGGAGATGGTCTCTGAGATTCTGGGGTGCAGAGTTCTGAGCCCTCATAGGATGACTCATCTGGTCCCATATTGTACTTCTCTGTAGGATCAGCAGAGTTGAGAGGTGGTTGTCTGGTTCTGAGGGGCGCTGTTTTCAATGACGCGGTCATCAGTATGGGATGTGGCCAAAGGACGTCCATTTCTTAGCTTGTCTGTGACTGCCGATCTCTCTGTATCAACAGCAACTTGTGCATTAAGTACTGAGAGGATGAGCAGTTTTGGCCACATGCCTTCAAAATACTAGAGAAGGTCACCTGAAGTTCACCAGCTGCATTGCATTTTTAGTTGGTCCTGAATATTTCTAACTCTCTCAGAGTAGTATACATGTGCATTTCAGCATACAATGTATACACATGTGATGACAGGTACTGATTTAAAAAGGAGAATCTGCCACAACAGCAGATGGCACAAGTCATGTTTATGAAATGGGCGGTCAACAGACGGGCAGACTGTAGAACAACCTTGACTCCGACCGATAGTCCAGGGATGCTTTAGGGTAAGCGCAATTTCTCTTGATTACGCCTCTTTTACAGGGGAGGGAAGAAACTTTCCCTCCCCTGTAATCTTACTTTTTTTTTTTTACAGTGCACTGTTGCGTTTTTGCAATTTTGATCTGGAAAAAAAGGCGACGTTGCATGTTAGGGATTTTAGAAATGGTGTCAGTTTGATGGTGGGTCTGATGCCACAATCCCTGACAATGACCAGCATTATTGTGACGTTAAGTTAAAAATCTTCAGGAAAATAAACTCAGTGTTGCGTAATACCTTGGATAATCAACTTTACAAAGTACACTGATGAAGTAAACAGAGTTGAACAGCCATTACTGGCGTTATTATGTTTGCATTGGTGTCAGTTCTTTGCCCTCCTGAGGTGTGCGTTTGTGCTGTGAGTGTAAAGGCTATATCCAGAATTCAAAAGGATTGATTGAAATAATACCTCAGCTGCACTCGAACCTGTAGCCGGTCTATTTTCAACACAATTGTCAGAGTGTTACCAGGAGCCCTAAAAGTTCCAACTGTTGGCACTTATTTGGGGAATTTAACTTGATAACACCAAATCACCATAGGGGGGCAGTTTAGAGACATAGTCAATCACAGTCTGACTCTGCAAGTAAGCTTTTGGTCGCTACTTGTGCCCAGTTTAACAGAGGTTATGATAATTTGTTCACCTTCTGCTGTTGCGGTGGGACTGTTACCTTTTCTGGTGGCTGTAATATGCATCATGGAGTAGGTGTACTTCATGGTGGATGTGTTTGCTTTTAATAGTTGCTTATTTTTCAAGTAGCAGCCCTTTTCTGTAACAGATACATGTAACAAGCATTTGTCATTGAATGACAATGAAATGTAAAAAGTCAATACTTTGCCCCAAACTAAACCAAACAGGACACATCAGAAATCTGTCCAACAAACAAAGCTCATTGAATGTTTCCTCAGCTTTTTGACTTTAAGGATTAACTGTAGTCTGTGGCCACCCGAATTTTACCAATTCAACAAAGTCTCAAACTTTCGGTTCGGTCAAACAACACTTGCATGTGAGTGCCTATATACAGTATAATATCACATTTTTCATGATGTTACATGAATAAGGCCCTCTGGGCAACCAAATGTGTCATCAGATCATTAACAGATTCATGAAAAGTTGTTCAACACTAAAGAACTGAAATGAAAATGATGCGTCATTCCACGACATATGCTGTATAGCTACTGCAAGTCCGGCTGACATAAATATCCATGAGAATTTGAAGGGTGTGCCATTGCAACCCGAAATGATGTCCACTCTCACACAGGCCATATGGCAGTTGTGTGCCCAGCTCTCCATGCACCCAGGCTAACAGCTTGGTGGACACATAATTAATTTGCTGAGGCGTCTGCCATTTATTTTCCACACAACATTTTGTTAATTAGACAGAGGAGGTTAAAATCAAATGAATGCGTCTGGGTATGTAATGGCGGCTAATTGCATAGTGTGCGGTCACTTGTGGGAATATGGAGTCAGGGGTGATATTTGAGGTTGTCTGCATGTGTGTGTGTGTCTGTGTCGGTGTGTCACAGCCTAAATTGTATATCTTTTTTTTGCCTATGTTCTCTGTAGAGCTCATGTTGTCGTTCTCGGAGGAATGAGACCAATTAATGATCACATACAAAAATAAACACTGGGAGGAAAAAGCTGTGAACAGGAAGACAAAGTGTGTGTGTACATACTCATGTGTGCGTGACATACCAAGTTGAGACTGTGAACCTGAGCGAATATACGGTTGCATACATTAAGGGATATTTTCTTTCCTTTGCTATGTGTCACTTTGCCAGCGTTGTCGTTGGATCCACCAAACACTGTCATCGCTAAACATCTTCTACCTTGTCTCTGTAGGCAATGTAAAACCACACTCGGAATATTAATTTAATCAAGCTAATTGACAATAAAATGCAAGTGTCAATAGCGAGATAACACAAGATGATATACTGTCTGTAGATATAGTGAATGAGTGGATGAGTGGATGTACTTCTGGCGGCAGCTGTAGTGACAGAGGAGATATCATAGCTTGATGTTCAGAACTGCAAGGTCAGGGATTCGATCGTCTTATGGTCACTGATGTTGGACTCATAGAGTTGTCGAGGGCTGGCGGTTCAATTCCACACAGGCACAGAAGTGCTCCTGAGCAAGACTGACCTCCTTTCTTCTCGGCAGGCTCTGAAGATCGAATGCAAGTTTGGGTGGGATTGATACAATACAACAAAAATCAAACAATTGGAAGTACACGTCTAGATAGCATTGCCTTTTTCTGAAATATTACAAAGCGCTGCCGTCGATTGGGAATCTGTCAACAAGAAATCATGCTCAGCCGAAATCATGTTGAGCCAAGATGGCAGTCATCTGTAATTGTCAGAAAGGCTGCAAGTAAACCCGTAAAGATGGGCCATGGATGTCAGAATGATTAGTTGATGTGTTTTCATTTAATAAAGAACTCTTGGTGATTAAATAGCTGCGGGAATTTCCTTACAATCCTCACAACTGCCTCGCAATTTGAAGTGTGGATCATACATTGTCCCCATTTTTTTTTTTTTTTTTTTGGTGATTGATTCTGGCTAATAAGGGCTCAGACTTGAAGACCGTGCAATCAGGGTTAATGACAGTACAAATGATTGCTGCGTTTATTGCACTCGTTTGGCCTGTCAGACGATGAGGCTGCGAGAAGCGCCCGCAGCAGCTGCGAGGAAAGGACGTTCGCGCGTTGCCCCGCGAGGTTAGCGGAACAGGCCTTGTTGTCCGTGGCGGCAGTCCCTGCTGTCGCTAATCACCTGCCTCCCCCAATCCCATCCCCCAACTCTGTCACCCTATCTCTTGTTCTCGCTCTTTTGTCTCTCGCCTGACGCTCTCTCTTCGCGCTGATTTGCAAAGCGCAGATTGATATGAGCGGAG
>OMPJ01022033.1:3188-22471 GCA_900312935.1 Carapus acus
CAGATAATGAGGACATTATCAGATCAGAGTCTGTAGCCTGACACAGGCTCAGCTTCTGGCACAAATGATCTGACCTTTTCCACAACGCCCTCAAGATGAACGATGGCTGGGCTTGCACAATACAGTCGCACGGGATAGGAGGAAATGGATTCTGCCTATTATTCTCTGGGGGGGGCGAGGTGCTCGCGGAAGGATAACGAGAAATTTATTTAGAAGGATTTATGTGACAAAAATGCAGTTTAGGCTGAGCGAGGAATACAGTGGCGGCCAATTATTTGCTTTTTGTCATAATGCTTCAGAGCAAAACATACCAGGGACACATCGACAACGTGCTTGTGAGAAATTGACTAACTGCTTATCCACCATCTAAAAAAATAAATGCCACTATCTAGTGCTTTCAAACCCTAACCTCAACCCCAACCTTAACCCTAACCCTACCCTAACCTAACCTAACCAAACCTAACCTAAAATAACATAACACTTAACCTAACCTAACCTAGCCTAAGACTTATGAAGTTCGAAACCTTACTCATGACATGCAAAACCTAACCTAACCTAAGCTAAGCAAAGCTAAGATGAGATAAGCTATGCTAAAATAAGCTAACCTAACCCTAGCCTAACCTAACCTAACCTAACCTAACCTAACCTGACCTAGCCCAAGACTTATTGAGTTCAAAACGTTGCTCATGACATGCAAAATTGATTTCATAAAGTTACATAAGATACTCCATTAACGCCATTCAGGCAAAACCTCACAGTTCCTTGTTTATCATTATTACACGGCTTGTGTGAATGCTTGGTTCTGATTGGCCGTTAATGGTCACGTGAGCTGTCATTATTTTCGTATAATGACCGCTCGACTATTAGTAACGGACCGCTGCGAAATCAGACACTTAGAGTTGAACCTGCAGCACTCATATCAATCCGCACGACAGCATTTAGTTCCACTCTGGATTGTTTACGTATCGTTGCCCGCGTCACGCTTCTTCACAGAATAAACATGAGCCATTTTAAGATTATTTTCAACATATATTTTCTACATATTTGGGAAGCATGACGCTTTGGATGCGTGGGTAAGTATAATATCTGTGCTTTAAGCCACGGCTACAAACACACATAGGTGGAAATGACAGGAGCAATAACTTCCCAAATAAGTTCCCAAAGATGTCCCATTCACCTTGTCCAACTCTACCTTTAATGGAAATATTGAGTTTAATGTCAGTACTGACTCCAAATAGACCAATGAGTCCTTGTTTTTTCCATTGATTTGACTTATAGACAGCAGAGTACCTGTAGCTGTTACGGCACTATTTTCTTGCGCAGACAAAAGTAGCCTACACTATTGTGGAAAAATCAAAGCAGCCTCGTTATGAACTATTTCTGACAAATGTCTTAATCATTTATGTTTTAAGCCTTGTAATAAGCGCGATAATGTCCTTGTCGTCGGTCATTGTTGTTTGATAATCACGGTGATAATCCGGTGATTATCAAACAACAATGATCTCCGACGCATTCATTATCCCTTACATAAATTACTTAGTTAAATGCTCCTGGTGCGTGCCTGAAATGACATTTTTAGAGACGTTTGAGACTTTTCACCCTCCTCATACAAAGCGGAGAGTGGTGAGCACAGTGGCTAAGCTACATGACCAGCCCTTAGCTGCTGTTATGCCAGGGAAGAGGTACCATGAGGGGCCAGCAGGGGCCGGCTGGAACACTGACTGCTACGGTAGACGACTCCAACGAAGACAACACAATGACAAGGTCAGTGAATGTCCTCAGTAAATGGAGTGTGCCGCTGCTCTGGTCCCGTTCATGGTTGGTGAATAGGTCCTCTCATTTTAACCCTCACCCTTTGTATTTTTTCTGTTATGTTTTTTGTTTTCTGTCATGTCTTTGTTTCGCACCATACCTATGTGAGCGTATCTCTCTGCTGGTGACTTAAAATGACCTCAGGCAGGGGGAAGAGCTCCCTCTTTGGATCCACCTCTTTAATAATGGCTAATCAGAGCGCTGGCATCGCGATGGCTCTGACGCACTGCTGATTGTTGTTGTTGAGAGAATCAATGGCCGGCTGTAGAGAAGCAGCCAGCTATCAAGTCCTCAGCTTCAGCCCCCCTGGTCTCCTTCTTTACCCACCACCTACCGAGAGCAGCCTTTGGGAAGCCACTGAACATCAGTTGTGCACAAGCCGGGCGTAACAGTGTTTGCCATCGCCGCGCGCTAACAGCTGAGCGTTTGTCTGACATGGTGACGTTACAGCAGATGTTGCAGCTGAGAGCCATCTGACCAAACCAGATGACTGCTAATAGCTGTGTGCAGCTCCACGGCACCACTTATTAGAGAAAATACAGACGCAGCGACGAATGGTGGGGTGTTTTCGTGGTTTTGGCGAGCAAAATGTTTGGATTACATCAAATGTAAACACAGTCACCCACTGCTGGCTGTGTGATACCACGTCAGCTGGGAAATGATCAGTCTCCCGCAGTAGCAAGACCACCGCCCAAATCAGTTTGTTTACTGTTTCACACAGACGCATCGGCGTAATTATTGTCACCATGATGGAGGAGCGGCGTCTATAAGCAGAAACCAATTGCAACGCGGCGGCGTGGTCTTCTAAACGCAGCCGCTCCGTCGCCAGCAAAGGCGCACGTGGGCTATTTACATGCACAACGAGAAGCACTTCATCTTCACACACTGGGAGCAAATTAACCTCTGGTGATGTAGTGTTTGTGTGCTGCTGGCTTACCACCCTCTGAGGGACGCAAAATTACACACACACACACAGACACACACACACACACATGTGCGGGTACGCTTGCCCACACTCGTGCATACACACATGCTATTTCACTTAATTACATTCTTATGTTCAAATGTTCATTCATATGCACATCCTATACATCAGAATGCAGGGAAATGAACAGAGAAGTGGTTATGTCTGTTTTTCCGTCCATCCATTCATCCATCTATCCATCCATCCCCCTATCTATCTATCTATCTATCTATCTATCTATCTATCTATCTATCTATCTATCTATCTATCTGTCTGTCTGTCTGTCAGTCTGTCTGTCTATCCGTCTGTCTGTTCGTCCATCCATCGATTCATCCATCCATCTGTCCATCCCGCATCCATCCAGCTGTCCGTCCATCCATCCATCCATCCACCTTCCAGCCTGCCCGCTCAGATCCAGTTTTTATCTGCCTGCCTGCCTGCCTGCCTGCCTGCCTGCCTCTATCTATCTATCTATCTATCTATCTATCTATCTATCTATCTATCTATCTATCTATCTATCTATCTCCCATGTCAAATTATCGTTTAGTGCACCACGTTCTGATTACCGCCCTTATTTTTCATGTATTGTGTGTGTGCATGGCTGAGTGCCATTATTGTATCCATGTGTGGTGTGAGGTTGTTATTTTGTATTGATTGTTGTCCATCAGCTGGATTGCCATCCTCATGCTCTCTGCCTTTTCCTGGTCTTCGCACTTGGTCCAAGTTTCTGCTTTTATTTGTGTTTTCTTTTTGAAACATTTTGTGCTCAGGCCTCGTTGGCGCAGTAGGCAGCGCGTCAGTCTCATAATCTGAAGGTCGTGAGTTCAAGCCTCACACGGGGCAAGAGTTTTGGTAAGAGGAATTCAAATTTCTGATTCTGTTGATGGGGTGGCAGAGGCTCTGTCTGCGAAGGAATGGGGTTACGATTACCCTCAAGATGTTCCTGTTCACCTCCTGAGCACTGCCAAAGTGAGTGATGCTGAGCTCTTTGACGTTTTTTTTTTTTTTTTATCCATATATGCAACTTCACATTAGGTTGAAAACTATAATGTCCAACTTCGGAGATTAATAAACTATGTCTCCTCCCACCCCCTCCTCATCTTCTTCTTCCCTTCCCTCTTCTTCCTCATTAAGTCAAAGGTTGCACAGCAGTGGTGACATTACAATGTCTACTGTGGTTATATTTGAATGTATCATTTCATGGATCGGTCTCTGCTCACGGTCAGTCAGGGTTTGTGCCCAGGCCTCGTTGGCGCAGTAGGCAGCGCGTCAGTCTCATAATCTGAAGGTCGTGAGTTCGAGCCTCACACGAGGCAGATGTTTTGGTGGCAGGAACTCAAATTTCTGACTGTTGATGGGGTGGAAGAGGCTCTGTCTGCATTGTGTGAAATGTGGTGACCAAATGTGTAATGAGCATGATGTAGATATATTACTTTTAGCACTGTTATCCTCAGAGGGAGAAGCTGAAAGACAAAGAAGAGGAGTAGGAGGAGGAATCCATTTTATTTGAAAGATCAAGTGTTTCTGTTAATTGTCTGAGTGCAGTCAGCTGTGCTAATAAATGACTAACGTATTTGAACGAACAGATGAATACTTGACTTCAGTCCATCTGTCTGTCTGTCTGTCTGCCTGCCTGCCTGCCTGCCCACCCGCCTGCCTGTCCATCGTTTAGTTTATCTTGAGTAAAAGTATCTCTGAAATGCCAAGGCTAAGCAGGAGATGTTCACAGGACTTGGTAACACTGAGCCCATATTTGAGGAGAGATGACAGCTGAATGTCCTCAGTGACAGCTAATTTGGCTGTGTGGGAGTGAGACGGAGCTATCAGACTATTTATTTCTCTCTCTCTGGGAAAAAAAAATCTGCATATTTGATCTCTAGAAGGAGAACAAGTCACTTTGCCCGGGCTCATTTTCCTCCTCTCACTGTGCCTCGGCTGCCAGATGCTGCACGAGATCGCTGCCTCCTGTCTGCTCATCGTATATTTGGATGCTTGTCTGGGTTGAGATGTGGTCCAGATACTTTGAGATGTCAAAATATGTGCTTTGTGTAAATGCGTGACGTACGTTGACAGATCTGATAAACACGTCAGACACAATAAAAGCGACAATTTCAATTTCTCTCGCTTTAAATCTTCAACTCTATCTTTCCAAAGGAAGCAGGAAAGACTGACCACAATATAAGTTCTGAGTCCGCTTCACCCACGCAGAGGCTCCTCACCTCTAATAGAACAGCCGTGAAAAGTCTGCACAAATTATATTTTTTCATTATCTCACAATGCATTAGCAAACTTAATTGTTTCATCGAGCTGTGAGCGGATTCCTGTTAGCACCAGAATGTTCGGAGGGAGATAATGCTTGAGGGAATCGCTGCGCAGTAAAGCACAACACCCACCAGCGCACACTCAGACTTTGTTTGTAAATATAAATAAGAGCAGCAACATACTAATTGCAGAGCAATTCACGTCAGACATGCTATGGTTTGGGTTATCTCTCGAACCAGCTTTTAAGCCTGCGCTAGCTTGTCCTCTTAGTCCGTGTGCACAATGGATTCAAAAGCCTTTAGTTTGAAATTTTTTGTTTTGTTCTGAGGTTATTTAATTTCCAATCCATATTTTCTGGTAAGAATTGCTTTACATTGTTAAGATGAACTTAAAAATGTCTTGAAAAGCAAAACAATGGGACTGTGCGCATGATTTAATTTCAAAAAATCAAGTGATTAATTATGGTTCACTTCATAAATTCAGAGATTAATCCAGCCCTGATAGAATTATAGCAATTTTAAACAACGTAGCATGGTCACAAACATCCCATGATGCGATGCCGCCCCTGCACTCTAAGGCAATAACAACAATAAACAGGTGAAGAGGTGCTCAGCTGCACTCCTCAGAATCGCAATGTGTCCCCCCGGCTACCGGGCAGGCTGAGTGCTTGTCACATGTGTCGCACAAAGCTCGGTGCCATGACTGCCTTAGGTGGGAGGAAGTGCTAGCACAGAAAAGGACGAAGAGCTGTGGGACGATCTGAAAGGGACAGACGAGAATATGACGGTGGCCAGAGCCGAGAAAAACGCCGTCCAAGCACAACGCCACAACCCGAAATCAGACACAGGCTCGGCTGGTATTTGCACGTGATTTGTGTGTGTGTGGACAGCGTGTGTTCCCTCAGCTGAAAAACACAAAACAGGGCCTATTTATTCCTTATTTTGACAGAATTGACGGTGTATTAATAGCGTCTCTACGGCCACTTGGATACTCTGACAGCAACAAATGTGTGTGAATTTGCCCAGCGGTGTATGCGATGGTGTGCCACACGCCCACTCACACACATCAGCTCACACAACACCGTGTTTGAAATGTGTTTACTTTAACCCGCACACTTAGAAATGCACTCGCAAAGACACGATTCCGCCCGTCCGCCTTCCCATTGCTTCCAATTTCACAGTCGATGCCCCACACTGCAATTTCTATCTGCGATGAAAGTCAAAGATAGTCTCGCCTGTCAACGCCGGTGGGATGGGCGGGTTAGGAGCGGAACAGGCTGAGGCAGGCGTGACGGGAGCGGACCCCCTCAGCTTCGCTGTCTAAAGCCTTTTCTGGTGGCCTCCTCCTGCAGGTGGTTGGTTGGATGGACGCCCTCACGCCGCCTGCTATCCTCTCATCTGCGGTCTGTCCTCTGCCTGTCAGCAGCTGCCGTAGCCAGGCACCAAACATATTGATTACAGGTGGCACAGAACTCTGGGGGCTCAGGTGGCCGAGGCGTATGGTGCTCCTCAGCGCACAGCCAAGCCAGAGGAAAGCGCAACTTTGTGTGGACACACGCAGAGCAGTTATACATCAGCGATGCGTTCGTCTTTGGTTCCAATGGGTGCCATTCAGGCCAAAGAAAAAAAAAGGAAAAAAAAGCTCTAAAATTGAATCATTTGACCGCAATTGCAAGCCAAATAGACCCGCAATAAACGTTCCTTGCAGCTGTTTACACTTCCGAGGGGAAATCTAAACAACTGTGGTGAACCCGAGGCACACAGACCAAACAATGTCAAACAATGTGAAACGCTGATTTACAAAAGAACATTAAGTAAATCCATCCATTTCCGTGTCAGTCGCAATCAAACACAAGTAGAACAGCATGCTTACAATCAGTGTTAGGCAGAAGCGGCGTTACGAGTAGCGACGTTACTAGTTTAACTACATTTCTCAGTTGCGCTGTTGTAACGTCGCTGTTTTCTAAATCAAATAGCTTTTAAGTAGTGAAACTATTTTACTGATCAAATAGCGCGGTAGCATTAGCAGAAGCTATGTTTTCCCAGGTATTTCTAAACCTCAAACGCAGCGGAGCTTTTGCTGCTTTTATTTATTTATTTATTTATTTATTTATTTTGCTTAATTTGAACAGATGGGAGCACGGACCTGCACATGCACGTGTAGCCAACAGACGTGATTCCGTGTTACGTCTCATACCTGTCCTGCTGCTGATGGGAAATTTTCTGCTGCAGCCAGCGACGAGTGCGCAAGTGAAGAGGATGACAGAGGAGGAGAGAGAGAGTTCTGTGTCGGCGGAGTCGCCATGGCCCTACCTTGATAAGTTTATGACTTTAACTGAATCATCAGAGAAAAAATAAACGAAGCTGCTCTCAATGTCCAAGACGACAAAGGCAAATTTAAGGACACACATTCAAGTGATTCCCAAAGCTAACACAACAATTGCCAGCTAAGATAATAATTGCAATTCAGTCAGTAGCATCGGCCACTTAGGTGGAATTTTCTCTTTGCCTTCTCAGTAAAGTTACTTGCGGTTACACACGACAACGTACTGTCATTCTGTTTTGCCGTGTTAACAAGCAGCTGTTGTAAGTTGATGAAAAAACAAAATAAAATAAAGTAGCTTTGATGTAGTTAAGCTACATTTTGTCATTTATCATAGCTTACCTTACTACATTTCTCTGGTGGGTAGCTTCAGTGTAGTGAAGCTTCATCTAATATGGAGTAACTGGTAGCTTAGCTCACTACATTTTCCAAGTAGCTTGCCCAACACTGCTTACAATCCCATGATTCAGCATACCAAGACATTTTGAAATCCTCACTGACAATGCAGTGCATTCCGTACAAGAATACATCAATTGGGAATCAAATGACACATAAAATACAAAAATTCCCTATGATCTATTGTTTCGATCCTGAGCCGGTATTGTGCACATAGAATTCGCAATTGCAACGTGTACCTGCCCAACATCTATCTCAAAAAACTGTTTTGAAATAGACTATGTGTACACGGTTGTTTCAGGAGCAAACTATGGGTTTGCAGGAGGGACAAAATACTTTGAGTTTGCTCCGCAATTTCAAATTACGCTGACACGTCTGACTTCAGTCGTATTGCAATTAATGCTTTTACACAAACGGCCCTGGTTTATCTCCCTCCCTGCATAACGAAAAGGGGAAAAAAAACACTGTTTAGTCGAGAATCGCAGCTTCAGCCCAACCTTCGCTTTGACACCGACCTTACCGAGACACGTTATGTTGACGTCAGGCTCTTCATGCCCAGAGAACGGGAGGCTGCCTCAATAAGTGTCAGCACACACACACATGCGCTCGCAGCCACCCACGCTAATTAGTCACAGTGCTCTTGCCCCCTCGGCTAGATGGGTGTCAGGGCGGGGCTCCCCCCGCATGGAGCTGCTCCGTCTACAGGTGCTTAAGTTGCTCCCAGCCGTCCTCCCCCCACGTGGGAGGCTTCTTCTCCTTTGGGCTCATTAAAAAGCCGGATTCTCCAGGTGGCCTCATTACTTGACCTCTCACAGAGTGCAGCAGGACCCACATTAGCCGTCGTACTGCTGCTTCTGCTACATTAATAAGATCAAGTATTCCAGGTGCTGAGCGCTTCACGCAGGATCCTCAATCTCCATTTGCCTCGTAATTACTTCAGGAGAAAACACTCCACCAGAGAATGACGTCGTCTCACTGGCATGGACAAAAGACTCATTTCAAAGTCGCACATTGTGCGATAAAAGGCCGTTGAGTAAGCGTGTGAGATGCTCTCCACATCTCAGGGGAGACAAATGTCAGTCTGGAAATAACTGATGGATGTCAATGATTCATTATCTCTTTTCTTTTTTGAAGGATATACTCATTTCTCAAAGGAAATTGTTGTTCCAAATTGAAATTTGTCTCAAATTTGTGGTTGAATCTTGTTTAAAACCCCTAAAAGAAATCTTAGAAATCCTTCTGCTGCGCCTCCCACTGGTAGAGCAGGGTAACAGCAATTGGGAATACCACACCAGGCAAGAGCTGTGGAATGGGTACTAAAGAAGAAACCTGGACCAGATCAATATCTTTCCATGATTCTAACAGTTTCTGAGTATTTTCTTTTAACAGACCGACCCTGAGAACCAGATACAACCAAAATGTGTAGAAACTTGCTTTTCACCAATGCTACAAAAACTCCTCCCGCTTCATATCAGGTTGAAATAAATAAATAATCACACAACTCTCCCCAGCCCCTCCCCCAAAGCTACGGTGCAACACGGCAGAAACAGTAATAAGGCGGCATCGTGTGAAGTTGGGTGAAGTCGAGCGTGTAAAACCTGCCTCCCCCTGGAGCTGGAAAGAACAGAGCTGCCATGATGGCGAAGTGAAAATTGACTGGGATCAAAGCAGTGCCTGTCCAACCTCCTCCACCTGAGAATGAGAGAGGGAACACTGTAAAGGTTAGCTGAAGACTTCCCGAGCGAAGAATCGGAGTATCGAGCAGGTATTTGGTGCAGCCGGCGAGGGTTTATAAGGTTAAACTAACCTTATTAAGGCGGCGCATTTTAAATTACTTAGTCACGGCCGCAGCTGCGGAATAACAAACTCAAAAGCTTCGGCCGAGAATCCAAGGTCTCACAAATAAAATGCTAACATTAATAAACCCAAGTTAGGGAGCAGTCCCTGCAGCTACATTTCCTCATTAGTAGTTTTGTGTGCGCGTGTGATGGTGTTCTGGTTTGTTCTAGGAGCGAGGGAAGACAGAAATGAGCAAAGTCGAATATCAAAGCCAAAGTGACAGTCCTGGGAGCGCCGACGTCCTGCTGGAGCTCAGCGGTACGGCACCCGCGCTAACCTTCCATTGTTGCTAAAGGTAACGGGAACAACCTTGGCGAGGAAGAGTGAGTCTCCGTGTGACACGGTCGGACTTTCATTACGCCGCAAGGGCCTTTGAAGGGCCTGCTGTTATTGAGCAGCGGCGGCTCTTGAAAGGAAAAGCCTTTTTTTTTACTCATCGTAAGGGGGCTTCATGAGGACGATTTGCATTCTGGCCTCTAATTGTGCTGTGTGATGTTTCACAGGCTGGAGCTCATTTGCATAGCTGAGTGATGGTGAGTTGATTTTTTTTTTTTTTGCCCTGAACTTGAAGAGTTGGACATCATGGGCGAGGGGTAATGCCCTGAGGGGGAGGAGATGGTGGAGGTGGTGGGGGGTGGAGCAAGGTGATCCTGATAGTGGAGGTGACAGAGGAGGACATGAGTGTGGATGGGGCCCTGTCCAACCTCAAAGACAATCGGACCAGAGCTGCCTCTGTAGCGACGATTCTTCAGAATAGCAAAAAACAAACAGAATCAAACAAAACCAAAGCTGCACAGACTCCAGTGAAAGAATCCTAACCTCCATAAAAAACAACTTGTGCAGATTTATTAATTGTGGAATGTACCCTGCTTAACTTCAGTTGCCTACGGTCATAACCGATTCAAATATTAAACAGAATATGCATTTTTCAATCAGTCTCTTTTGTGAGACTTTGGTGCAAACATCAGTGTTGGTGCTGGGAATGGCCCACTTTAATTCTGCGCCCCACATTTTCCCTCTCTCCCTGCCTCTCTCTCCCCCCTCCCCGTGCTCTACCCACATCTGATCAGCCCAATCAAACTAGTTCTCCTGATCAGCTTGGCCCCACCATCTCCCCACACTCTCCTCCCGCACTAGAATAATTTTTTCTTTCTTTCTTTTATTCTTTCTTTCTCACTACTACAGCCAGAGTTGAAGAGGGAGGGAAAACATATGGGCCAGCACCACAGAAAGCAAAGATTAAATCTACAAATCAGGGTGCCACGGCTTGCTCTCTGGCTTTGTGATTCCCCGCCCCCGATTTCTTTCGCGGTGACAAGTTCACGCACGAGGTGTACTCGCACGCCAAGAACGCGTTGGCGCCAGGTGTGAGGCGGGTCGACGGGGAGTGTGTGGAAAAGTGATCCGACGAACTTGTTGCGCCATGAGGTGAAAGCAGGCTGCGATGACATGAAAAGGATGAGCGCACCTACCGCAGCTGGCAGCGGTTGCTAACGAATCAGAACGAAGGTGGTAATCAATTCCAGTTGGCTTAGCAGACAAGAGCGATTCAATTAACCCGCACTCCCCGACGGTTGCTTACATCCACCCGTGACAGTCTGAATAGGTGATGAGAACATGATCTCCTCTCTCCTGAGGTGAGCAGAGCTGTAGCTGCATCTGCATTCAAATATCTGGGAGATTATTTCACCGCGCTGCGATCTCCCCGACACACGCCGTGTTACGCGGCCCCGATTAGGTTTGGTTAAACTGCCGTCGTCAGGGCGAGTGTTGCCGCGCGGTGCCGGATTACGCAGTGAAATTGGATTTGATTGAATTTGAATCGGGAGCCGGCCTTCGCTGATTGCGCGTATCGTCTGCGGACAGGAGAAGGAAGGAGTTGTTCTCCAGAAGTCCTTCCTTCGTAAATCGTCCTCGGTGGGAGTCAGCCGCCATATCGCTGCAGAGTGCCACCTTTGAATTATGTAAAAGGCAAAAGGCAAGCTGGATGCATCAGCAGTGCATGCAGAAGCCTCTCTTCTCCACTCTGCTCCTTTCTCCTTCTTTCCTTTCCTTTCATCTCCTCTTCTCTCCAGTCCGCAAAACCGGATCTCGGACCTCTGAATCCTTTGCTAGCTTGTCCACATTACCCCTCCACAGACTCACTTCAGCTCTCCAACCTACCACAGAAGATACAGTGTGTATCCCTCACCAGTGCCTCTTCATCCCCCCAAATCTGCTCCCATGGACGTCCACGAATCCCCTCACTTTTCTTAAGAATCGACTCTGCAGAACTTCTATACGATCCCCGAACCTTGTCATCGCATCACCGCGATGACCTCCAAAAGCGAAACCCTCCTCTTCCACAGTCGCAGCCTTTTCCAGCTTGACGGTCGCGATAACGTGACTGTACAACATTAGAATAAAAACGTTTCTACTTTGGATGGTTTTGCAGATCACAGCCAAGCATGTTTGGCAGAGGAAGATCCACTCATGCAGTGTTGGCGTGCCAGATCTGCACGCCAAAGACCATCAGACTTGGCAGAAACATCACAGTGGTTCTGTCTGAAGTTCTAAAGTTTGTTGATGGAATAACACACTGAGTCCAAGTGAGACCACCTTTAAGCATGCATGACAAAACAAATTAGACTGTCTATGTGTGTGACTTGCACCTCAACATTCCCAAAGATCACCGACTGCAAAATAACATAGATATCAGGAGACCGGAGTGGAAAAAAAAACACCTCAGCGCTTGACATGGAGCTTAAAAGGTTCTGATTTGAGATTAAATGCAAGAGCGGCGCCGCATTGACTCCATCCGGCGCTCCCAAAGGCTGATGAGCGAAAAGAAAGAGAGAGAAGTCTGCGAGTAAACCGGCGGGGGAATTTAGTGCCAGCATCAGAAGGAGCAGGCCATTATCTGTAATCTGAAACAGGACCTTCAGCGCGCCGCTGCCCCTCTGACACCCGCCTGCCTGCGAATAAACTGCTTTTTCAATTAGCACCTATCAGACTTAACAACGATAAGACAAAAACCAATTACACCCCGTGCTGCCGATAAGTCCTGATGCCGTTAATAGGTCTGTGTTTGCCACCACGCTGCCGCTGCTGCTGTTGCGGCTCCTCGGTGTCTTATCCGCTCCCGTGAGCAGGAGCCGGGTTCAGCTCTGAATTCTCTCTAGCGTTAGATCTGAGATTGCCATCTGGTCAGATCCCCTGAGATCACGAGGACGTTTTCATGTCTAACGGAGAGGGTGTTGATGTGAGCTGCGGAAGCGAGAAAAAGGGGAGCTTTCACCAGGACTCTCCTGGAGGGTTCGCAGCTTCAGAATCACTCTTCCAAAACACCAGCGCCATGGTTCTCTTGCTTGGCTTCTAATCGGGTATTTGGACTCGTGCTCCCCGCAGCGTTATTTTCATTGTTCTTGAAAGATTTTAATATTCACCTCTAAAATCTAATTTCTAAAAAATTAATTGGATTACAATTTACAGAGTGTTGACAGGGAAGAAGTGGAATTCGCCACCTCGTCGTTTTCTGACTGCCACCCTGGGAAACCTGCCCATGTAGGAAATGAACATTTCAAGAGCAGAACAGCATAACAAGTAGACTGTATGATTGACTGCTGTGATTGAACCTGAGTCCCACGGAGGCTTGGAGGGGGTTGGAGTGATTTTTTCCTCTAACTTTGACTGACTGCACGGATATCATGGACCTGGCCGCAAAACAGCTCTTTGGCTGCAGTACGAACCACCGGCAGATGATGACATTTAAACACAGCAGCGGTCGTGACAGTAGTTTACATTAGCTACACAAAGACGGAGTAAATAATACAGTAATCCCTCGCTATATTGTGATTAACCTATTGCGGTCTCGGTACATTGCAGATTTTTATAAATGTTCAATGTAAATTTATATCGCAGTTTCTTCGGTACATTGTGGGTTTCCGCAGCCGGTTGAAATTCAGATTTCGTAAAATTAGTTGAATCTGCGATGGGAAAAAAGGCATTTTCTACCCTTGCTGTGAAAAAATACCGAAAATATAGGGCATTACCAGCAACATAGCTTTTAGAATCCAGCGCCATTCAGTTCACTCGCTACACACTTATCTGTGTAGTGTTATTTCGTCTCTTTGTATTGAATGATTATTGCGCTGAAACCCAAACAATGCCGCCCAAATGTCCAGCACCATCCAAACCAAAGATGGGCAAACATCCCGGCTCAAGGGGCCACACTGACTTTTAAATCTAGACAGACTGGTTGCATCAGCACCGAGGTGCAGACATATCAAACAGAAACTGGAAAAAAAAGCAATACAGTGTTACATTATTTACCTTTTAACAGGGCCAGTTTTGTTGTTCACTCGTCTTTGACAGTGCATCAAAGCCTAGCGTTAGTTTTGTTGTTGTGGTTTATTGTTTGTTTTGAAGTCAAAACTGTGAATTGTGTACCAATCTTTAGCCTGATGGTGCCCACAGGCTGTAGTTTGACCTCATGGCAGTGGCTCCAAGCGCCAGAGGAGGACGCTTACGATAGCGGAAAGGGTCAGAATTCTTGTAAAGAGCATTACAATGCAGTATTGTAACCTGATAACTCATTTGAACCAATTCTGTTTCTACTTTGCAGATTTTCCCTTATCTGCGGTTGCTCTGGAGCGTAACCCTTGTGATAGGTGAGGGATTACGGTAACACATTACCCTATTTTAATGAACACCAGCGCTTGGCTGGAATATCTCCTGAAACAGGTCTCAAGAGTGAACAAATCAATTATCAATTAAGTTACACTCGCAGCAGTATGAGACTATGCATGAGCATTCGCTGCAAGTTTTGTTTGGGGAAAGCGAACAACATTTCTTTTGGGGGTTTTTTCCCCTCTTTTTTTCTTGTGGCCAGTGTGCATGAAAGCTGGAAAAGAGGGCAAAGTAGATGCATATTTCAAATATGGCAATTTGCCTAATGGCAATTTTGACAAAGCCAGCGGCGCTCTTTATTTAGATGCAGATGACTTCCTTCCTCGCACTTCCTCCTTTGACACTCCAGCTGCCTGTCTGAGACACCCGAGTGAAAATCCTCCTCCCGTTTTCTGCGGTAGCTCTGCTGTCTGCTCCGCCTGCATTTCCGCACGCGCGGTGTGTGTGTGTGAGTGAGTGAGTCTGTGAGTGTGTGTTTGACTGGCTGACTAAGTGCTTGTTGGGGTGTCTGCATTCCCTCTCCATCCCATTTGGATCACACAATTACTCCACTAATGTCTCTGTCCTGTCCATTAGCGGAGCGGCCTGTCGGCCGGCGCTGTGCAGTGTCGCCGTGTGTCACGCGAGCGTGACGTGAGGTCACGAGAAGTTCTTTCTCTTCCTTTCCTCTCTCTCTCCGGCGGAGGACGAAACCAATCTGTGAAATATCTGACACAACTTTTTGTCTCCCAGTGCCTCACCGCCCAGCAGCACTCGCTCCCATCGTCGGCCAATTGCACGGCACCAGCTGCCGAACAGTGTTTCAAATTATTTTAGCGAGACATTTATCGCTGTTATTCGGCGTGACTTTCGACAAATATGCTCAGGAAAATTGAGATGTTCCATATTCAATCACGGTAATTCCCAGGGACGTGTTTTAGGGCCTGCAGGAGCCGATAAGCGCCCAATCAGGAGGACTCAAAGCACAGGGCTTTCCTCCTATTAGCGGGAAAGTCGGGGCAGCTTGAGCGTCTGTGCGAGTGCATGTGTGTGGGTGTGTGGATATGTGTGTGTGGGTGTCTGACCGAGGGGAGATAAATCATGAGGCAACAGTGCCCTCTTGAAGAGGAAGAGCAGCAGTGTTTGTTCGACTGAGGCATCTGCAGGAGGAATTCCTGACGTGTGTGTAAAGCCACATCCGTCGCAAAATGATTCAGGCGTCTGCCGTATGTTTTTATTCTCACTGATAATCTACAGCCATACGTGAGAATATGCTCTTGTAGTAAATGGAAACGATTTTGTTTGGTTTGGTTTTTTGGCTTCCAGGTGTAGACGTGTAGCAATGTGGATAGTTTTTTTTTAATTTTTTTTATTGAGGGAATATAAATGATAATTTCTGGACAGTTTAACGGGAATCCTCAGGGGTTACGCATCAGGCTGCAATGGTCTTGTAGCCTTTTACAAAATAAACACTCCGCAAATGGAGAAATTCCCCAACGAGGCTTTAACATGACTTCCGCGTTTCAGACGCTCTAATGGCGGCTAATCTTTAACTCTATTGCGGCTTTAAAATCCCACGAGACTCGACCTCGTCACGAGCGAGAGATTACCGGTGAGTCATGAGGAGGACGTTAAGTGGTCCTCACAGCGCCCCCTGGGGGACACCGGCCCCTGCGGACGGGAGGACCTGCGATGCTACAAAGGGCACGTTCAGCATATACCTGTATGTGGTCACTTCGATCAAACACCTGAGAGGGGAGAGAAAAAGAGCCATAGTAGTAGAGATGTCCCGATATTGGCATAAAAATGTAATATCGGTGTCGGATTTTTTGGCTTTAAAACCGATGAAATAAAAACCGATAAAAATAAAGTAATGCTTGCGTTACACCGAAATAGTGCCTATGCGCTCCTGAAGCGCTTATCGGCGCACATATCGGTATCGGCCGGTATCGGTATCGGTGAATTGAGAGTTGGACAATATCGGCATATCGGATACCGGCAAAAAAGCCAATATCGGACATCCCTACTTAATAGTTCTGTACAATCGCAGTATTTCAGAATAAAAAGCGAAGACGCCTCCGATTAGTAACGCCTACACGTCGTCTCACACACAGACAAGTGTGTTTGCGTCTGCAGGCGTCCTTTCCTCGACGTGACGCGAACACGCTTAGCAATTAGTTCAGCATTGAAGGACGGCACGTGATGGTGTCTCGTGTTCTCCATTTCACCGCGTGGCCACACGTGCTCGGCTCGCTGCCAGTGGATGAAAACAAATTGCATTTTCTCTGTTGGAAAGCATGATTAGTGTCACTTCAAGCTTCACTTCAACATCAACAACAGCAACAACAACAACAACAACAGTAATCATCATTGTCAATGTTGTTGTCAGCGGCGGCAGAGCAGTCATCATTGTCTGAGGGAAAATGTATCACATTCCCAGTATTGATGTGAGATGAAATGGAACGAAATGGAAATGGAACATTCTGTATGTATCTTGTTCCTGGTTCTGGTCAGCGGGAGTCAAGGAGTTCACCTTTGAAGCCGCGCTGGAGCCGACCGAGCTGCGAATCGCCACCGGCTGCATTATGATCAGAAAATAACCGACACGCGTGCATCAGAAACAGTGCCGCCTCGGCATCAAGGCAGCACAGATTCAAACTTGACTTTTAGCGAAATTACTCTAATTGTGCAATTTGTCTTCTGTGACCCACTTTGCGAGGAAAGCAGCGTGCGGAATGAAGAGAGTAGTTCATTAAAATTCATATTGAAAGGAGCATAAATGCATAAAGTGGTTTGATCTCCGTCGAGGAGTGTAGCGTCGTGGCGGCGGACGATATTTGTCAGATCGCACGTTTTTACGGAGAATTACCCCAGATGTGATAAAAAACAAAAAGTGACGATAAAACTGGCGAAAACGACACCAGACTCTCAAGCTGCATGGTTACAAATCAGGAGTTGAACATCGGCTCCAGAGAAAGATCACAAGGAGCAGAGGCAGCTTGCCGGCCATTACCGTGAAGCCCAAGTCATTCTCAGCGACTGGGCCTCTCTTTCTCTCCCACGCCCGAGCGATCGCTGGGACAAAACGTCCTTGAAAGCAGCCTGTGAGATTCTGGAGTGGGCGGAATCATGGAGAAAGACATCGAAATTCCATCTGAGGGATGTGGAGGAGGGAGCGAAACGAGCTATTTTTCCACGCCACAACAAGTTGGTCGATTCCTGTTGCGTTATGCCACAACTCCTGGAGAGTTCGAAGGGTAGCGAGGAGATGTGGATTGTGCTGTGATGCCCGACTGGTCACAACGAGGAACCTGGGATCAGTTCCGGGAAACCTGCACTGACCTGTTGTGCAGCAGCGTAAAACAGTCACACACCAAATTTCCACATTGAGTTCTTTGTGGCGCCTCTGTCACTCCAGAATAGGAGAAGGTAGATTCACCGCTATCTCAGAAGTTTCACCGTTAGCTGAATCGCCAAAATACACCACAGGCACTGGATGTTTGTGGATGATCTGCGAACCATCTGCTAGTTTGGTAAGAAATCCAAAAAGCCACGTTAGCTTATAGTTTGTGGAGAATGTTTGCTGTGCTGGGACTGCCTATAATCATATTTCACAGCACCCTCCATAGGTCCATGTGAGTAAGCAGCGATTACGGTGGCATTATTGTACACACAGATGTAAATATATAACCACTATAAAACCAAGGATAGAATCATTTCATACATACAGTCTAATAAGCTATTAACATATTTCAAAAGTGTCCACCTGATCATTACGTGCCCCACGTGTAGGTGTCAATCATCTTTTGCTCTTTTCCTGGAGTGCTTCTAGAAATACCAACCGTTGTTGCCCGGCAACCAAGGAGCGAAAAATCTTGACACATAGCATTTAAGCAAATCAGAGTAGTCACCAGTCCACAATCTAACATTTCCAGCGTTTCGTGTGGCGCTCGCGCAGCTGACGAAAATGGAACGTGGGGCAGTGGCAGGTTGGACAAACTGGACGTGATTAAGCCGTGCGTCTCAGTCCGGGATCCCACACACACCCCAGTACAAGATCGCAGACGTGTTCCTGTGTGCCCCCTTTTACCCGAGCCGGAGATGTGACTTGCCCCATTTTCCAGGCCGCAGCAACGAATCCAAGGAAAGGAAAATTCATTGTTTTTATGTTTAGCAACCAATATTTAGTGTTCAGTGAATGTGTGTATCAACATGGGTGGTGAATATTGCGGGAAAACAGGAATTTAACTTTTCCCAAGTGACACAAAATACTCCAGACAAGCCCTGCCACTCCATCTTATTTATTATACGCTGCTGCCTCCCTGTGGCCATTTGACTAACTGCAGCCGGAATGCATCTTCGTTGGATCATGAACCGCCCACTAGAATAGCACGAGAATAAGTAACTGTCCATCGAGGAGATGACCTTTGTAACACGTCTGCCTCCAGACTTACAAAACCAGCAACATATCATTATCATCATCTTCATCATTCTTACTTCTACAGGAATCATAGAGTAGGAGGAATCAACACCATTATGTGGGTCATTTTGCAACCTGTCTCTCCTTTAATGAGAGTTTATGGGCCATTCAGTGACCATGATGGGGCCATTCAGTGACCATGATGACTGGACCGCCTCTTGGTTTTGTTTACCTACATTGTATGGCCAAATTAATAATTTCTCTGACTTTTGCAGATATCGATCAAAATATGACACAGGGCAGGAAGGACACGTGTCCTTGTGATTTTTCCATTTCGAGAACATTTTGTTATAGCTCTCTGGTAAGAATGAGAAATGCTAACCTTTTGGTGGTGACCTTTAATAAAATACTACATAGGGAGCGTGAGTTCACTGTAAATCCTTGTATGTGGTTCCTTGTTCTTCGAGAATGAGCGACACATTTACCTCTTCAGTCACTCTGGGACTGACAGAGGCCCCATTTCATACCCGGTGGGGCTTGGGAGTATTTCAAGCTTCTCGAGCAGTGGATAACAAAACAGCAGCGTTTGGAAAAGCAAATCTAAGCAGGCGCCGTTTGCCA